>JAVFHW010084316.1:0-15011 GCA_032159205.1 Eurystomus glaucurus suahelicus | reverse complement strand
ATGTCTTTGAAGTTCAGTGGTTTTTCGGTTCTGTGTACCTACTCACATGAGTGTTAACAGAGGTTCTTGCGTATTTTTTCATCATGATATAACATTGAGTAACTTTATACCTATGGCAGGAACAGTTTCGGGTGGTAATAAAGAACTTATCATCATAAATTACTCTTAATCATGAAAAGCTGCTGTGTAGTTTCTAGACTAGACTTGTTACTGAAGACTTTTTTCCTCTTTTTTTTGTACATGGAACCCTATTAAATGTTTCTGAAAGGACACAACAGCCCCACTACCACACAGTTTGCTTCTTTGTAGGTGTTGCTTAGCATTCATATAATTACAACAACACAAAGGAAGTTTTGTTTTGAGTTGGTTGCTTTCCAAACAGCTTTTGTGCACTGATTTATTGAACTTGGTGGAGAGGGGGGAGTGAGAGGGAGTGTTAGATTCCTTCAGGGTCTAATCATCCCACCTAATTTTTCACAGCTCCTAAGATCCATACCACCCCCTGGTAGGACCCATCTGCTGGTAGGAAATAGTGCCTATATTTCTCACTTAAAGTTCCTGACTAGAAACAGAAGCTAGCATAATAGCGGAACAGAAATAAAATATGACTATGGTTATATTTACCTATCTTCAGATCACATGCAGAAAGTTTCCTATACTCTGTCATGTCAAATGAGTGCACTGACCATGGAGCTCAGAACGCAGTCCTTATGCAAGGTCATCATATTCTGTGGAAGCAAACCTAAAGAACTCAGCCAGGGTATTTGTGCCTCCCCTCTCCATTAGCATGTTTGGATTAATTCTCACCTCTACAGCCTCTTTCACTTTGCCCTTCTCACCTCCACCCTGACTTCTGCTCCCCATCAATACACTTAATGACTCTTAATTTATTCAGGAGACAATGTCAATACTCAGTCCTCAGAGATCTTCACTGCTTTCACCTCCTTAAACAGCAGGTACTCCTGTTGAGGCCAGGTTCAGGTGTCCCTCTCCTTCCTGCCAGCAGTGTCTATTAATGAGGGCCATTCCCCAAGCTTCACAAAATGTTAAAAAATCATGAATCCACACTAAGGCAAAATGTTATTTCTTGCTTAGTAAGAGACTGCTCAAATGTCATCATCAAGCCCTACCATATACTGAAACCTGCATTACATGCAAGAATATATATCTGCCTATATGCTTTCCACACCTTACACAAATATATCCATGCATTACTGGCTCTTGCTTGATACTGGATTTGGCAGCAATTAATCATGTGGAAGTGGTGAGGTTTGGTGTGACAGAACTCTGAAGCAATCTTTGAGGGACACTGACAGACTTACTATTTGTAAGACACATAGTCAATAGGTAGCGTGTATTTCATACAACTCTTTATGATGGAACGGTTTCCTCAGGAGCATGGGGAAGAAATCAGCCAGGACTTCCTTTCCTCATCTGGACCGCTTAGTTACAATTCACATGCCTGTGTGCCCAACCCAGTGCAGTACAAACACTCTCAGTCCAGAGATTTCCAGGGTAAACACCTACAGCAAGTGAACTGGATGCAGAACAGAGGTCTATTTGATAGAAAAGATCTAGAAAAGGGGTGATAAGTGTCTGGTTTTCTACTACTCTGTACCTGTGTAGGGTAAGAACAAGTGGCTGTAAAAAGCAGGAAGATCAAAATTTTCTATCTACTTGCGTATCATGTGCGATCTTCATCTTGCTCTCTACACTGTCACTTCAAATATAGAGCATAGAAACATGTCTCTGTGGAGGCTGAGAAGAAAGGAGGGGTAAACTCAAACACTGATTTTATAGGGTCAGAAGGAGGCCTACCCTGCATAGATATAAATTGCCAAGAAAAATGCAAAGAATAGGATTTGGCTGCTTCTAGTACCTGGGCTTAATCACTCGCTCCCTCCAGTAGCTGGCCCTGGGTCCTCAGTTACCTCATGCACAGACACACGCACACACATCTGATCTCACTGTCAACCTCAAATACTACAGTCTCCCTACTGCATGGCTGGGATCCCCACTCCCTTCTGCAGGCAGCTCCTCCAGTTATCTCACTCTCAGAGACACATGCAAACACCTGGCTCCCAGGTCACTTTAACTACTTTGCAAGCCCGGTTGACATTCAGGAGCAATCACACACTGACTTACATATCCTCACCTGCTCCAGCTGCTAACAGCACAGACAGGTGGTGTTAGCACCTCTATGATCTCATGGTCCCACTCCAGTTGCTGGCTGCTCAGATCTCTGGCACCCAGGAAAATAAAAATGGAGTTTAATGAGAAGGCAGGACAGATTGCGCTGAGGAAGGGGAGGGCACGGCCAGACAAGCCACCTGTTTACAAGCAACTGCTTCCTTTTAGCCCTTTACCCCTCTGTTTTCCCAAGAGTTTTTCTTCCTAAACCACTTCTATCCTTCCCTTTCCCCGCTTCTGGTTCCTCCTCTAAACATCCTAAGTTTTGTGCAATCCCAAAATCCTCTCCCCCTGCAACCCATAATGTGACCTGTATTGCTAGGCAGTGACCTCCTCAGCCTGTGAGGTGCTCCAGAGACACACTTTCATCTTGCAGACAACACTTTCTGTGTAACACAGCAGGCCTGGATCCTGACAAAACTCAGCAGGAAATGGAAGCCTCTGCCCCTTACAGATACCTCTGCCAGTATAGTGTCATCCTGACACCCAAGATGCTGTATCCATATTCTCAGCTTTGACCTTGCTTTGCATTCCTTGGTAACCATGTGGAGGGAAAAAAAGGTAAAGGCCTGCACGAGAAAAAAAATACCCAATATGAAACAATACACCGAGGCTGTAACCCACCCATCCTCCAAATCCAATGCATGAGCATTGTTCAAAATCTCTTTATAAAAGCATTAGCTGGTATAATCTTGCTGCCAGCTTCCTCCACGCTCTTTTTATTCCTACATTCAAACATTTGCTTTTGGAATCCTCACACTGCATAGAGGCCCCTTGCTGGGCAAAGTCTAAACCCAGGGCAGCAATTGTACCTTTCTGAACTGAGGCTTTGTTCAGCTGGAACATTGCTGATTAATCACCAATTCAGCACAACAATGCTTTAAAGTAAAACATAGACCTGCTTCAGAAAACCTGGCATTATACTTGGCATTGTGTGCTCCAATGTATACACACATGGTGCTGTGATGTACAGTTTCTAAAGCTGAGCATTTTCCTGGAAAGACTGTGTCCCTGATTTGTGAAGGACGCATGTTTCAGAAGGTTTTCCTACTTTGAGACAACTTTCAGCTAGATATGTATATTCTGGACACAACACTTCCTGGAAAAATAAGTTATCTGTGTATAAGAGTGGTACAGCAGAAAAAAAACAAACCCCTGCATTCAATAGGTGTCTGAACAAATGTGCTAGTAGTGACTGGAGGTAAGTTACCAGCTCTGCTTCATCTGGAAACTGAAGATAATTATGTGTCCCTCACCAAACACATTTTCATAATACAATCACGGCACGCTTGTATTTCAAGATTTGTAGAAAGTCTTCAAATGCATTTTAGAAATCACTGCCAGGCAAACTCTTTGAAAGGAATTTTCTTAACCAAGGACAATGTGCTGCTTTATCATACCAAATGCATTTTGGATAACAATAATATGATGAAGTTTTATATAAATATCTCGATTATTTACAATGGTTGCTATTCAAGTGACACTTCATTTAATCTAAGGAATCATGGCTCTTCAGCTGAAATTAGGAAGCGGTATTATAGAGCAGATAAAAAAGAAATAGATGAGACTATATGTAAGAGCTTTCCAGTTTAATACCATACTTGCCTTTCTAACACAATGATAATGCTCCCTAGGTAGAGACTAGAAATCAGATTCAAATCACCAAGGGTTTGTACATGAACATAATGAACATTGGGTATATTCTTTGAAAAATAATCATAACACCCTCTTGCCAAAAAATAGCAACACTTTTTAAAATTATTTCCTCTATAACACAGCCCCTTTTCCATGTGCAGAACAGATCACCTCCTGTTTAAATACCACAATCGTGACTACAAAATACCAGAGTCAGCCAATACTAAAAACACTTATGTGCTGTATATGTTCATAATAAAGAACAAAAATGTGAAACCACTTGCAAAAACAGATTGTTCACATTAGCTTTGGGGCTTGCACAATGACAGTCTTATCTTGATATTGTGCTTCAGTTTGCAGTGGCCTGTTTTGCTGAGGAGACACACCTGCCTCATCACTTATCTGACATAAAAGAAGACAGACCATTTTTTGAAAGATATATAAACACCCTAATATGTCATGTCAGTGTCGTCAGGAATGGCAATGAATATTGTTTCCATTATAATGATCTTCTTTCAGATGCATTTAACTGCCTATTTTTATATCTTTTTTTCTTTTTTTTTAATTAAAAGACAGACAAGCAAGTGAGGCAGGTGATAATAGTGCTTTACCTCACACGTGGCGTACACGTGGTTCATACCCCACTCTGGAACTTCTCCTCCTGAGGCTGAAAGAGAATGAGGGTGATTAGCAAAGTACTGGAGTGTCTGGAAAGGGGAAGAGAAGGGGCAAGATGGGGAATGCTCATTCATGCTCTGCATCAAATTACACACTGAGGGGAAAGCAGGGGAACCTTCCTCAAGGACCAAACGGGTGTTGTAGAAAAAACTAAGAGAAGTTTCCTAGAATGTATTTCAGAAATCCAAACTTATTTTCTACTGGTGAGATACGCAGCAGCCTTAGGCAAATCACTTTTCTTTGCATTTGTCTGTAAAATAGAATTGAATAAAATAGAACATAATATTTTCAGTTGGAAGTGACCTACAATAACCATCTAGTCCAACTGCCTGACCAATTCAGGGCTGACAAAAAGTTAAAGCATGTTATTAAGGGCATTAAAATGGAGACTTTATTCATTCTGGACTTTCTCTTGGCTATTCAGTGTGCATATTCCTTGTAGTCAAGACATTTGTCTCTCTTCACACGGTTATGTAGAGAGTTTAGCATAATGAGGCCCTAATATTGACTGATGCCTTCTGGTGTCATTGTAATACCGATATTTAAAAATTAGCTACCTTCCATTTACCATTCCACCACTGACTTCAAAATAAATTCTGCTATATCAGTGAATGTCTGATTCAACTTACACATTTAGTAAATCATTAGAATAATATTTACCAATCATTCTGAGATACGGCAATGCTTAACTAAGATGTAAAGAATACTTTTAGTATTCTTCAAAGTGAAGCATGTGAGTCTCCAGAACATTAGTAGCAGCAGCATATCTATCACAAGTTGAATAAAATATATCTTTTTAAAAATAGCATTATATTTGAAAATTTGATGCCTTCAGGATGGTTTCAATATTCAGTGACATACATACTTTTGCCGATGACTATAAAGGGAGGGAGTGATTATGAATGACATTTCACTCATTCCTCTTGCTATTCAATTAGATGTGGCTGATATGTTAAGTGGTTTTCACTAAGAACATAAGGGACCAGCAGGAATAGTTTTCAACAGCATTAATCAATAATGCAATAGCACAGTGGTTGATAATGAAAAGGCGGCAGTTACTAATGGCTAGATGTGCTCTCTGAGACACTGCTCTTCTCATGTGAGATGCTGTGGGGTGATGGTAACCCTTCTCCACCACAGGCAGGTAAGCATGAACTCCAATAAAGGGACATTTCTCAAGGCCTTTTATCATTTCCCTCCCTACCACAAGAGCACTATGGAGCTGCAAAACTAATTTGCACTTTCAGGCATTAGATGTACCCATCCAAATTGTCAACAAATTTCAGGGCATGAGTTTATCTGTGCCATTCATCACTCCAGAGTGGCAACTAGGCCTTGGACACGTGTCCTGGTTAGTGTTAGAACAGAACTAATTCTGTTCAGTGATTTTACTTTTCAGCTCGTTCTCTTCTAACTGCACTTTCTGAAGTTAATGGCATATTTTCACAGAGAGTGTCTGCTTTTAGCACTGATAATACTTGATGTGTAGAGTTACTACCAAGGATTGGTGTGCAGACCACTGTCACTGCTAAATCCTGTATACCACTTTGGGGGTACAAAAGTAAGAGGCTGCACCTGCAGGGAGGAGCAGCCAGGACAGGTGACCCTAAACTGACCAACATCCCATATGCATCATATTCAGTATAAAGCTGAGGAATCATGAAGGTTGAGTTCTCTTCTTCAATAGCCAGCAGCCGAGGAGGACTCCATCCACTCTGCCTTCAATTCTGATCCATGTGTTCCATTTCCAGAATCCAGCTCCTGAATCTGGTTCCTGTCTGCTGCTGAGTCCAGTCTCGGACTTCCCCAGTGCCTGCTCTACAGCATCAGTGGTGATGGTGATGGTGATGTACTTGCCCTCAGGGGGGTTGGGTTTGATACTGGTTTTGCATATATTTGTATATATTACATTTTATTATTATTATTTTCATTGAGCTGTTTTAGTTTTCTTCTCTAATCCATAAGTCTCTCTCCCTTATTCCCTTTCTCTTCCCCTTTGGGAAGGGAGAGGGTTAACAGAGAGCACCTGTTATAGGTCTGGTGGGTGGCCCTAACTCTAAACCTTGACAATACATGATCATGTTAATCTGAGGAGAACAAATTTTGTCTGAGATTAAAAGGAAAAAAACAACTGAGCACAGTGTAACTTTTTCCTGTGAAGTAGATCTGCCTCAAAACAAAAGCTTTACCCATGGGGATACCTCTTCCAACAAGGAATAAATCTTGTCATGACCAAAAGCCCCAGGGTTTTTTGTTTACAAAGATGGTCCCCAATTTAGACCAACAGTACAAACAGTCAACAGAAAGACTTTCTTCTACTGCCAATCGTTCTTACTCCTATTAATCTCTGCAATTGCTATCCCTCCTTCCCCTCCAGACCCCCCTGTGCTGTGTGCAGCCCAGATTCCAGGATGCAGTGTATACAGTTATCTTCTTCATATCAAAGGCCTCAACACTGAGCTCAACATTGGTGCCAGCTGCCTGCCTGAGTGAATCGTAAGCTACCATGGCTGGGACAAGCAAGATCACTGAAGCTGCTTCTTCTCCCCATAAGTAAAATGACCTCAGTATCACTGAAAGAGTGAGGATAGTATTTTATTTTCAGTATGATGAACTAAAATGTGAAGATAGGATGCATGTAAATATGGTGTATGGAGGTTGTGATTCATCCATAGGTCAAGGGGCTGAATGAAATGCTGAGGCCTGAGTTGTGGGCCCAAGTTGGAGTTGACGTGTGAATGAGTCACAACCTAGCAGAATGTTTTATTTTCCCTATTGGCTTCATGTTCCAGGAGCAGAAACTGGCCCACCTGTGTCTCTGGGTCTCTGCCCTCACCGCAGTGGTCATGGTTGGGGCGGTGGGCAAGGCCAAAGCTATTTTAACCAGGAGCTGAGTAGTCAGAAGAGCTTCCTCTTGGGTGTGGCTGGTTGCCTCTTGCTGAGCTCTCTTAGTGGTGTTTTTCCATGTGAAGGGCCACTGAGGAGCCATCTCTGTCCATTGTGTCCAGCGGGTGATGCCAGTGCCACAGTGGGCACCAGCAGAGCTGGGCCCACAGGAACCTATGGCAGGATTGTCTGAAAGAAGACTTCTGAGGGGATATCGCTGAGTTCAGTGTTGTCCTGTGTGATTAAGGCAACTGATGGCAGCATAAAATGGTGATGGCTGAATCAGCACAACACAGAAACACTAACCAGACGATGTGAAGACAGTACCCGAAAGTACCAAGTGAAAGAGCTAGCACATACTCTGTCAGTGAACAAGGATGCCAGTTACAATTACCAAGGGGATTCTGGGGGTTGTAAGAGAAAATATCCAGTTGGAGCAGTAGCTTGCAAAATCCTAGGCTAGAAATAATGACAAAACGGACAGCCCTCTTCAAGGCTGTGAAGAAAACATAGTATCTGCCATCCTCATGTGCCACCTCTCTTCACTGCCGTTGGTGCAATTCCATTTGCTTGTGCTTTAAGTTTTGCCTTTCATAGCATAACATACTGACAAAAAAATTGCCTCCTCCCTGCCCTTTGGTCTTATGCTTTTTATTAGGCAAAACATAGTTCAGTGCTGTTAAAGCAAAGGCAGGTTCTCCTCTTTATCTTCCTCTCCTGTTGATCATTTTTCATTGACATGTTTCTAACAAGAAGGATTTTGGTACCTGTTCTGGGCCGGACCAAATCCACAGTGTATTCTTTCTCCACTTCTGTAATTGTTTTAAAGGTCCTGGTACCAAAAGACTGCTCAGTGGTACAGTGGAAAACCTACTTCACAAAATAACGATGCCGTATAAGTTACAAAGCAGAATTATATTGATTTTTTTTTTTTTTTTGGCACAATCTACATTATATCTGGCAGCAGACAGTGTGCAAAGTCACCTCTGAACAGAGCCCTTTGACCATGTGCTATTCCTTTTACATGGCAATCATGTGCCACAGAGCAAATTAAACAAGAAGTGGAACAGGGTCAAATGGGCATCCCTGCAGAGTATTAAGAAAAAGGACCTTATATTTAAAACTGGAAGATCTAGTCATCAACACAGGCTAAAGATTAGGATCAGTGCTCTCACAGGAAGATGAATTATACTTTAAGAAGCAGGGAATCGATCAGAAAGAAAAGCCTGCTTCATGAGAGCAATTTAGCAAATGAAATTTCAACTATGACTGTAAAAAATGATGAACCTGACATGCTAGTAAATGTCAGTTACTTGAAGCTTATTATTCATTTTATGTACAACAGAATTATCTTAATACTCTGCTTTGAGCAGTTGAAAACAAGAATCCATTGCTTTGTAATTCTTTATTTGCAGGTACATGACCCATGAATAATGGCATTTTTCCTACCAATAGTTCATAACATTCCCTAAAATTATTATCTAAAAGGATAATGTACTGAACTTCTACAGCTGTTTTCAGTTTCTTCTGTTAAAAAAAAAAAAGAGGAAAATTGAAAACAGTTTGTTTTGCTGCAAACAAAAACATACAAAGTTATTTTCTATGCTAACACATTAAGTAGGGATGTAGTCATTAAGATTAATACTGTATTTTGGATATTTTAGCAAAAATTGCTGGAAAAAAATATAAACTTTCTAATATAAAGGAGCTCTTTGAGCAGAATTAGGGTTTTTGTAATGTTTTCCATGATAGCAGCAGTTGCTATCATAACTAACAAAATTTAGATCAGGTGTTTGTTAACACTGAGTTTCTAAAGACAAATAAAAAGTTCTTTGGGACTACTCATGCTACAGGTTTGTTTCTAATGCTCTGTAACATATTCAGAGTCTACCAGCAATTTTCAGACTGCTAAACATTTTATATTTTCCAGTTGTTTCATTGCAAACCCCTGTCATTTGACATAATAATATTCAGGAAACACATCTCAACTTAGATTGCAGCTAGTCATGCATGAGGTAAGCAAGATCCTTCTACTTTTCTCCAGCTACCAGACAAAATCTGTGTCCTCACACTGCTGATAATGGACCCTTGGGTCTCTACGGACCCAAAGGAACAAAGCAGAGGTGAAGGGATGTTTCTGTCTTTCCTGAATACATAAAGAGAAACCACTTCTCTTTAGCCAGCTCGGGTGTCTATAAATTAAAGACGAGCTAAAGGGCTAGGCTCTTTTTATGGAGTGACATTCTGGGAACGTAGGTGGCAATCAGAGATTTAAATACTTGAGTCCCAGAAAGTATGAGAAAGGCTGTTACAAGGATTAAGTGAATGAAATGTGTGGGATTTGGGGAGTGTTCAGTTCTCTTCTGGAGTATGTACTGTCTGATTATTCTTCTTCAGTATGTACCACTCCATTATGCCCTATCTCAGGTACTGTTTTTTTCTCAAACAGCAACCAGGGGATGCAATTCTTGTTGAGCAGGCTGACAGATGTTACCAGTTTGGGTGGTTTTGTTACAAGAAATTTCTTAAAGCTCCTGTTCCAACAGTCAGGTAGAGTTTAAGCTTTCCAGCAAGCCTAAGGAGTGGGTCTTGCACCTTTCTCCATCTGATCTGCCAGGGACATAGCTTGACAGGCCGTAGCAGAGTGGTACTGGTCAGGCCTCTCCTGTCGCCAGAACTCCACCAAGCCATTTCACCCTTCAGTGTGGCTAGGTCTATAAAACCTGGCTACTTAATCATGGAGGAAAGCAAGGCCACCAGAAGCTAGCGTGTTTTGGAAGATGTAAAACTATTAAGCGATATACAGTAACAGGAGTAGCAAAGCAGACACTCATCCCTCCCAGCGGCCCCAGGCTAGGCAACAAGTTGATATGCAATAACCACTTCTACACACACCCTACATGTACCATTGCATGGCTTCCTTCCTGCCCTGGCAGACTATAAGGAAGCAGGAAAGTGTCCAGAGACACTCCAGGGCATGATTAGCTGCTTATATATTCTGTGGAAACCATAAGACACAGCAGTCACTTGCTGCAACAACCTTAATGTCTGGAGAATCAACTGCAGAAATAAACTGATTTTAATTACAGAAGTAAATGTAATTAGCAAGTAAGCCATATCTAGACAACATAGGGGAAAGCCTTTTTACAAAGGTGTTTTCTTTCCTCACTTAATTGAGAGCTTAATGGGCATTATGCTCATATTCAGTTATTTAGCATATGCTCATATTCAACTATTTAGTGTGACCTCATGGGCAGCTCTGCAGCAACTGAAGAGAAGAAACAGGCAAAGGTTCACAAGCTGCAGGTTCCTGATTCTAAACCCAATGCTATATTGGCAACTATGGTCATTAGGAATAAAACTTGTCTGGCCTAATGTAAGTGTGAACCTGTGAAATGTCTGAGTTACACACTGTAGGCTCACTCTGTAAGTACTGGAGAAACAGGGACATCTTCAGTGGGAAACACACCTCATCCTATGGTAGAAAACGAATTGGTTTACTCTGTAAATAAGACCAGGGTGACATGCTCAGGCTTAAGATATTGAATCTCTACATCTAAAGTTAGGACTCCATCTAAAGTTGGATCTTGCCCAGCTGCAAAGAAATGATGCTCAAAGCTGCTCATTAATTTCTTCTAAAATGCCACTGCATTTCTGTACAGGAGACCCTGTTACAGCAACCAGAAAGAGAAGATTTCCCTCTACCGGACAAGTAGTTCAACTGCAGTTTTAGACTCTAGCCTAATGACCCTACGTTTTCTCTGCATGTGGCACAGCTTCAACAAAAGGGCAAATTATTGCCCCTGGTTATAAGCTGGTCTACCAAACCTTGCTACTCAGGGGAAGAGGAAGGCAGTATCTGTTTTTTTCAGTTTCTTTTTTTTTTTTTTAAAGATGCAGCGATTAAATTAGTTTTCTACTTCCTATGTAGGAATATTATTTCATAAGAGGAGAGTAGTAGTGGTGGGTTCAAACAGAAGACGGAACCTCAGTTAGGACTGTGAGAAGAAAGGCACGGCTGCTTGCCTTCAGGAAAAGGCAGAGAGACCCTAGGTAGATGAAGCCAGGAGCTGGCTTTTCAGAGTTCCTTTACACTGAGAGTGCTAAGCGCTGCTAAGCACCTAGTTTGGCAAAGCCTGGGCACCTGACTTCAGGAGCTCTCACCTAAGCCTTATGCTTTGGGGTTTAGTTCTCCTTTATAAAATAAGAAAAAAACCTCATTCTCTGCTTTTCAGGGACACTGATAAACAGGTAGAGATTCTCAGGGGATCAGATATTGAGGTCATGTCACAGTGCAAGTATTTTAAGATTTAATCCTACACCCTTGTATCCTGATGATCTTATATTCTTGGACTTCAAAAATGTCTATAAGGAAAAGGAAAAGCATGAAAAGGAAAATGTCAAACCACACACACAAAAAAATCTTCAGCCTCCTACATGGAATATACAATAATTACTTCCAATCCTGGTATAAGGGTTAGTGGCAGTTGTTAAGCTTTTTACAAAAAGAGCTTAAGAGGATAGGTGTTATGTAAGGCTCAATTCCAAAAGTATTTCATGTTCTCTTGACAACTCCTGTCATGTTTTTGATAAAGGCTGAGCCATTTGAAAAGTTCCTGACAGGCTACTTTGGTGTTGTTACCTTCAGAGGTGCCAGGCAATGTCTATCCATTTTTTTCTGGCTAATTTGCCTTAAAAAACTTCATTTTGCTTTCTCTGTAGCTGTGATGGCTACAACGTGAAAGGAAACAGTCAGCACACTAGAAGGGGATGAAACAATAGCATTCTCCTGTCCAGAGGTGGTATCCCCTGAGGGAATTAGATCATGGGCTGGACACCGAGTTCCAGTTTGCACCACTTGCCAATTTGTCCCTGGAGTCCTTATTGAATTAACAAGAAGTTGGATTAGTACTGACAGGGATGATCTACACTCTAAATAGCATCTATATAGAAGACCACAATGTATGTTTACAGTTGAAAGGCAGACACATGGAAGTCAAGCAATGTAGAACTGAGACAGTATCACAGAATGGTAGGGCTTGTAAGGGACCTCTGGAGATCATCTAGTTGAACCCCTCTGCAAAGCAGGTTCACCTAAAGCAGGTTGCACAAGAGGGCATGCAGGACGGTTTTGAAAGTCTCCGGAGATGGAGACTCTACCACCTCTCTGGGCAGCCTGTTCCAGTGCTCTGTCACCCTCAAAGTAAAGAAGTTCCTGCTCATGTTTAGATGGAACTTCCTATGTTCAGGTTTGTGACTGTTACCTCTTGTCCTGTCACTGGGCACCACTGAAAAGTCTGGCCCTATCCTCCTGACACCACCCTTTAAGTATTTAAAAGCATTGATAAGACCCCCCCTCAGTCTTCTCTAGGCTAAAAAAGGCCCAAGTCCCCTGGTTTTTCTTCGTAAGAGAGATGTTCTAGTCCCCTAATCATCTTTGTAGCCCTTTGCTGTACCCTCTCCAGCAGTTCTCTGTACTTCTTCAATGGGGGAGCCCAGGACTGGATAACAATACTCTAGATGGGGCCTCACCTGGAGGTTTTAAGCAACATCAGTTTGGCCTCATTTGCGTCTTCA
Source organism: Eurystomus glaucurus suahelicus (assembly GCA_032159205.1). Taxonomy (NCBI): domain Eukaryota; kingdom Metazoa; phylum Chordata; class Aves; order Coraciiformes; family Coraciidae; genus Eurystomus; species Eurystomus glaucurus. Next base: position 2,045 of record JAVFHW010084316.1, on the reverse strand, counting down.
TCTTTTGCTACATGATCTGAGACTTCTTTCTGTAGGATTCCATCAGTGAAAAAAGAGAACAAAGGCTGGTACCTCATCCATGTTGTTTTTCAGCATTTCCTCTTCAAAACTGGGACTACGCAACTTTGAACTTTCAGCTTAACACCTGATTGTACCTTCCGGTTATTAAAAAAATGCATTCTGAGTACTTCAATGTATGATTTATTAAATTTACAGGTGAAAGCCCTGGAAATCAAGATAATAAATAAAAGGTCTGAAAATTGACTTCCTCCTATATTTTTCAAAGTATTATCTGTGAGAGGTTTCTCCTACGAATGTCTACTCAGTGCTTCAGCAAATCTAATCTCCCAATTTCATTGGAACAGGCTGCCCAGAGAGGTGGTGGAGTCACCATCCCTGCAGGTGTTCAAAAAACATGTAGACATGACACTTCAGGATGTGGTTTAGTGGTCATGGTAGTGGTGGGTTAACAGTTGGACTTGACAATCTTGTAGGTCTTTTCCAACCCTAAGGATTCTACAGTTCTACATAGATCTAATGTTATTTTAGTATTGTATGTTATTAATGTTATTTAAGGACATTTTATGAAGCCCATCACAATCACTATCTTCTCTGACAGACTGGAAAACTTTACAGAGATTAAATTTTCTCAGTGTCACCCAAAAACTGACAAAGAGGGGAATTCCACATTTTAAGTCCCAATCTAATTTTCTGTACACTGAAGGTCATGAACTCAGAATTTATGTAACATTTCATTTCACAATATGCTGGACTAGAAATGGCCCGCTGTTTGGTTTTATATTTTGAAAGAGCATTTCCTCCACAGTATCACATGTGAAAAGGTGGGCATTCACTGCAATAAATAGCCAATACTGTCAAAAAAGCAGGTGGAAGAAAATTTATTTTAACGTGACTCCATGAAGACTATTTGAACAGGGGTGCTGCAACAACAGCATTGACCTCATGCTTTGAGAAGTTTGGTAGATAGATAATTATAACAGGTCATACCCATGTAAGACATTAGGTATCACTAGCAGACTGCTATGTTATTTAACACCATTAGAGGGATGCATTCATGACTTCAAATCGTATACACTGCGATGCAGACGATGTCTGCACATACAACATACTGCAGAATGTTTCTGAAAGCCTGCTGCGTACTAATGATTATATTATTTAACAGGCAAAGAAGGCTAAAGCACCAGGATTAGTTTTGTAGCTTACCTTGGCTCTATTACTGAATACTTAAGTATTTCTTACACCTCATATATTTCTCTGAACTTAACTTTGCCAAGATATTTCTTCTTGTATGACGTACTGATTCAGCTTCCTACACTTCTGAAAACTGTCTGCTGACACCACCATTGAATCCATCATACTCTTATACTCCTCCACCTCATAGGACACTAATGAGACTGAGGAAATACTGTGTACATCATGTGGACTGACCAGAAAGCTTGGAAGGCATTAGCAACCAGGGACGCACCAGAAGAAATAAGGGGCCACCAGCAGGGATAAGGAAGAACACCAGTGACAGGCAAAGTTATACAAAAATGAAAAGGCACGAGTCCTTCAGGACATCCTTACTTGCCATTCCCACATTTACAGGAGATTCCCAAAAGCATAAAATCCAAACTTCTATGTAAGAATCACCAGTATTTGACACTACACATCTTTTACGAAAAGATTCATAGTTTTGCTCGGATTGCAGAGCTCAACTAGTGTAATGCATTCCTCCTTGATGCAGCAGCACAACCCTCCGCTCGCAGACCGCAGCCTGCGCCCCAGCAGCTGGCTTGGTGCCGCGGGATCCAGGCACAACCTTCCCCAAGCCTCGTCTTCCCCACACCCAGCCACCCACCACTTCCTAGAGCAAGCACCTCCGCATGGCACTCCAATAAACTGCAAGGCTGGCCCCGGCCACCCGTCCCGCAGCCCGGGCTGTCAGTGACGGAGGGGCAGCAGCCAGGCCTCCTTCCTGCCCACCTCACAGGGGCGGCCCGCGGGAGACCGAGCCCAGGAGATGCGGCTCCCGCGTTAGCAAG
>JAVFHW010084315.1:4671-49959 GCA_032159205.1 Eurystomus glaucurus suahelicus | reverse complement strand
AAAAAAAAAAAAAAAAACAGCAACAAAAATACAAGCTGAAAGCAGCTTTGGAACTCCTACTAGTAAAATTATGTAGAATTATATAGTTCCTATGACTGGAAAAGAGAACGCATAGAAAAATGTTTAAAAATGCATCCCAGTGATATTCAGGGTAAGGAGCTAGGGACATAACAGGAATTTAACAAAACGTAAGCAAATACTTTTAAAAATTCAAGGCCATGGAGATTCCTTAAAAGTAACTGTAAGATCTATGCTCAAAGCTTGGAAAAGAGCAATCATGGCAACTAACCACTTAGCAGTCACTTTATTACACTCTCAAATAAAGGAGAGGAGCCTGTATAGTGTCACATAGAAAGCTAGAAGAAGGCGGCCTTCAACGCACAGTTTCCAAGAGGCCCATTCCCTAGGGCTGGATCCAGCCTTCAGATCTACTCAGAGAGGTGAAGCCACACAACCACGTCTAGATCTCCACATTAGCCCGAGTTTTAATTAATTTTCATCCCAAACACTCTGCCATGTTATCCTATTGTAGTTTGGAGCACATTAACAGGATCTCCAAGCTCAGAATACCCGAGTGTAGAGAAGAGCCACAGAGGATCCAGGTACATGCACCCAAGGTGGAAGAAAGCAATAAAGAAGATATAATTTTGTAGACATAATCAACATGAGGAAACAAGTGGAGCTGTAAGAGCAGCAGATTTCCTACAAGGGCCCAAGAGGAACAGAAGCCAGGTCTTAAGCTCTTCTCTCCATCACAATCATGGACCTCAGGGAGGCCCTACATAATTGGTTTCACTTCTTAGAGCAAAATAAAGTTTTCCTTCTTTCTGTGCTTCTGTCGAAGCTTTCTTAAACCTTGCACTCATTTTAGGCAATGAGAGAAACAAAGAGAAAATGGATGAAGTTCAGAGAAAAACTGAAATTATTTGCAAGTAGAACATGAAGAAATTTTTAAGAAAATAATATATTTGGCAACTGTGGAAGAGAGTTTAATGCCATGCTCATGTAGAAAGCATCTATACAGAGAAAAGGCAAAGGAACGGGTTTATCATGTCAGTAACACAGGTCAGTGGGTAAAATGAAGGAACTAAATATTTAGGGAACTCCATTCATGTATAACTCTGTCAGATATCAACAGTTTGGAAAGGAACATCTTCATTTTTGATGGGCAACAATCCAGGTGAAGCTGAAAGAAGTGCTTGGAAACATGAAAGGCATCATCTACTCACCTCTGCATTGTCTTTAGCCGAACAGAGCCCCCCACTGCTTCAAGGCAAGTTTTAATCATTTGCTGACACAATGGTAGTATAAAAATAAAAGTGAGATTTTAAATAGTCTTGAGTGCCTTTTTCTTTCACAGAAAAATAAAGTCTCCCAAATGAACACTGAATAGCAGACTCATTTTGTATATCTATGTATAAATAGCTTATTCTCTTGTATGAATTCTATTAATTTCAATTCAGCCACAGTGGAGTTCTTCTGAAATACCCCTGTTCTTGCAAAGCTTCATCTCCATATCTTGTATATTGAAAAATTTCACATGAATCTAAATAAGAGATGATTTTAAAATTGGCATTGCTTGAGCAAAGTGCTATGTTAAGTCCAAGATCAGACAGCAATAAAAGTTCATTTTTAATAGGATCACGTGAAATAAAATTATTCCTTTTATCTCTAGCATTTGAGTTTTGTCTTTTACTTTAAAAAAAATAGTATCAAAAATATTAATTTGTTTGGGACAAAATTGGAACAAATCAGGTAATGAAGATGCAGCGTACATCACAGCAAGGAGAGATTTGAGGAGAAAAACCCTGTCACTGCATGGGCAGTTGTCTCTACAGCAGATTAATTTGTCTCAATAGCATAAGAAAACCTCTGCTGCTGTAGCATCTCTTACCGCATTTTTTTCTTGGCCACACCTCCTGCACTGGCTTCCTTCTTGAAGTCTATACAGCATTTTGCACACACATTTACCCCTATGAACTCCTAAGACACCATCATAGGCACCCCCTGGTGTCTAAGTAATTATCACTGTTTGGGGAGCACATACTCAATTTTACGTACTAGAACACCTTTAAGCACCACAACAATATGCTACTAATCTGTTAATATTTCCAGTGTTGAATTACAATAGCTGAATGGCTCATCTCATCTGATCCGGTAGAAAATACTAGTGAAACATATTTTTATTCCCTATCTATCTCTGCTATTGATCTGCACTGGAAATCAAATTTTGTAAACAATTTGAACTGCTAAACCCTTTTGATTTTATGCAGATATGTCAGCTTTCAATCTATTTAAATATACAGTACAACCTTACTTAAAACACAATTAATATAGCCGTTTATGCACATTACATGACAGTTACCAGACTATGTCCTGCAGCTAATTCTGATCATTCACAAACACAATTTCTATCTTAAAACTAAGACTTTTCAGTGGTGCACATCTGCCCCCTTGTGCCAGTTTCAGTTGACTGCCTTTTTTATTACTAAGGGGACTAATGAACTAGCTCACCTGGTCCTCTAAGGCTGTTTTAAAAGTTTACGTGCAGGTATTTTGCTCCTCAGTTTTCCTTTCAGTGTACAATAGAAAAAAGGAACAGAGATATTGTTGTACATCTCCACCTCAGCTCCTCGACATTTTTTTCTCAAAGAGTAGAGAGATTCAGGAAAATGTGGCTAAGTACATAGCTACCAGTGGTATGTGTATCAGGAGGATTACAGAAAATTTGGCCACTGGCAGTTTCTGAATGTCTTCACTGCACCAGGTAAAGAGACCTTTGCTCCCATCACAGCAGGAAAATGCCCAAATAAAAGAAGAAACATGAAGAAGCTTGCCCTGCACTTCAACAAGAAAGAAAATAAGAAACTATGAAGGCTGATTTTCATGGTAAAATCACGCTTGGAAAATGGAAGGCCAAGGAAGGCACTGAGTGCTTTCAAGGATAATTTTATTTGAAGCAAAAAAAAAAAAAATTTTACTCCAGGAATGCTCCTTCTGTTCCTCCAGGTTTTGTAGTTGGCCTGGAGACTGTGAAAATTATTCACCACAAGTGCTCACAACCACTTAGAAGAAATGGTGCTTGAACATCCCCCACTCTTTTCTGTCCTACATGAGCAGAAGTGAGTGGTGGGGCTAGGCTCCTGGGCGACCCAGTCTAACACAGCCCACTGACACACCTCTGGCTCTGCAGCTCCTCCTGCCTCCTTTGGGTCAGTGTCCCCTCCCCGTACACCAGCTCCACCACTTCCATAGCTGCACTCCAACCTCCAGATAACACATCCTCGTGTCCCTCCTGTCACAGCTACCACTCTGCTACCAATCTTCTTGGTTCTGAACCTAAATGTATTCTAAAATCTGCCTCTTTGACATTGTTTTTGCCTCAGATGAGCACACAGACAAGAAATAAAGCAGACTAAGAGACCTTAGTCTAGACTAAGAAACAAGGTCCAGTTACTCTGATATGATCTATGGCAGGGGTCCTCAAACTTTTTAAACAGGGGGCCGGTTCACTGTCCCTCAGACACTGTCGGGGGCCAGACTATAGTTTGGAAAAAAATGAACGAGTTCCTATGCACACTGCACATATTTTATTTGTAGTAGTGCACAAAAAACAGGAAAAAGAATGCCGTATCTGGCCCACGGGTCGTAGTTTGAGGACCTCTGATCTATGGTTACCCAGTGTTGCTTTCCAAAACCAGATTAAACTGTTCAGTCCTGTACAGAACCCTTCACTGCATATTTGTACAGAAGTTAAATGAGAAAAAAAAAAATTAAAGGAACTAATGCACAGACTAAGCAAGCTTGTTCCACCTACCTTATTAAGTTGTGAAGTTCTGCTCTAGCTATAAGTTCCTCATGGTCATTGGGATTAAAGCATGTTGCAATAAGACATGAAAAGCCTATTGCTATTTTACAAAAAAAAAAAAAAAACAACAAAAAAAAAAAAATTGTTTCACAGACAGGATTTGTGTAACCCTAAAATATATAGTCACTAGACCAGCAGTATTTAGAGAATGAAAAGTTTTTTAGAGGCACAGGATTGTGTATGTTTCATAGACCATGTGTGTAATTTAGGGGACAAATTAGTTTGATTGTGACCAGTGAACATGCCCTTGTTTGGAGTCATTTTGTAACAGCTCATATCACAATTCTGGCTTTCTTACAGGAGGGTGAGCACATTCCTGCACATATCCTTGATCTGGGGATCAGGTGGTGGGAAGAAGAAGAAAGGCTTAAAATAAGAAAGCATACATCTCCAGACTGGCAGAAGGCCTTCAAATGAGCAGATCTGATGTATCCTTCTGGCTTGACCATCATAGAATGAGAAGTAGAAAAAGAAAGGAGTAGAAGACCAACAAAAACATAAGCAGCAACTCATCAAAACAGCCTCTAAAATTAATCTGTCCAAAAGCAGCTGCAGCTGTGCTTATTTGATAGCATCTGGAAAACAAACCAAGTGGTAAAGTTGCAGCTTTACTGATCTCACAGAGCACTGGTATCATAGTGATGGCTACTATTTTGAAAGGAGCAATGAGCTGAGAAAACTCTCACAGAAGTCTTTGCTAGGTGCTTGCTCTAATGTAAAGATTGTAGCTGTTGCCATTGTTTTTTCCTCCCTTTCACAATAATCACAGCTGTGCAACAGAGCAATATGGCCAATGCATATAAACAGGTAACACGTTACTTGGTTTGATATGTTCCTTGAGGGTGGAATAAGGAGCTTTGGAATGGACGATATTTCATAGATGTTATTTAGTATAGTACCAAAAAAACATAGGAAGAGAAAGTTATTTGAAGCACTCCAACATTTCTGGTCTTTCTCTTTTCTCACAAAGATAACTGCCACATGGAATGCAACACTGAAAGTAGAACAGAGAAAAATAATTTCAGTGGGTTTTGAGGGCCAAAAGAAAATGCAAAGGACCATACTAAAAGTTTAAATAATTTCAGTGGGTTTAGAGGGCCAAAAGAAAATGCAAAGGACCATACTAAAAGTTTAGATAACTTTAAGATTTGAAAGCGTAACTGTAAAATGTTGTCTTTCAAGACCTTCCATTAAAGATTAATGCGTCTAACAGCACCCTAAGTCATGCTGTGAGGAGCAGAGCTTTCCCACGACTTTTTAAGAAAAAGTTAGAAGGAAACAAAAAGGTTGGAAGTATGCTGAATGTCAATCAAAATGCCTAGCCTGACATTCAGCCTGCTTGTTCATTCCACCTTGCACGTGGTTTACCAAAACTACTTGATTCACTTCCTCCAATTCCATGTTGATGGAGGAATTGTTTAGGCTGCACAGCCAATTATATGCTTATAAATAACTGGCATCTATCTCTTGTATTTGTTTTGAGCTGCTTAAATAGGAATGAAAATGACATGCCCTGAATATCTGGGTCATGCAAATAAATGTATGAACTTGGTTTTCAGTTGAACTACTTGCCTGCAATATGCCAGTTACCCCATCTAACTTGAGAAATGCACACTGTATAATAGCTGCAGTCATCAAGGTCTACCTGAACAGTCCCTTAGAGCCTAATTCATCTAATTCATTTTAGATGTATGCTTCCTAAGGTCAGTACAAGCTATGAAATTGGAAGATGTCAATGTCATCTTAAGTCAATGACATATTTATTTATAGAAAGGCTGAATTTTGGTACATGCTGAATCATGTCTCACAGAGATCCTATCTGATTAATTCAGAATAAGTAGTGCTAGGAACTGAAAGGTTCCCACAAGCAGGATAGTGCCTATCAACATAGCTTCCACAGTGAGCAACACACTCCTTTTACATGGCATGAGAACTTCACTGTGTCACGTTAAAAGGAATGTAATTTGTCTGTAACGGTCCCAGGACTTTCACCAATCTGTTTATCAGAGTCCCAGCAAAGGACTTTCACTGAGGCAGATTCCCAAAAAATTCAGAATTAGTTATTTTATTGCGAGTGACAGAACAGATCTGACATTGCCGCTGATAAATTCACTCATTACAGCAGCACTACTAATTAAGGTTAATATTGCTAGCAGAAATAGTAATAATACAACAACAATGTAGGATTGCCACTTACCAGAAGGTGAACAGTTCAGCACTTACCCAGAGAGGCGTTCGTGCCTGGGGTTGAGGAAGAAAATGCAGTCCATCAGCTGATCCATCAGATATTGAGGTTCTTCTCTCCCAATTTAACAGTCATTTCTCTGTCTTTTTATCTCCAAAATTACAAGGTCCCCCACAGGTGACACGTACCATGATTTGTGTGGAGAGACAAGTGCTATAGTCATACATGTTTAGCATGATATCTATAACCTTCATTAGCCTATACAGGGGTGTCAACTGTATTATGTATTTGACAGGTAATGAGGCAAAGGGTAGCTATCAGATTTAATAGCCTTTTCTCAGAAATGAAGAACTACAGAGGTCCCTGTTATCTTGTTGTCCTTGCTGACCAGACGCAGGGCTGTCCTACCTCCGCAGGGCCCCCTCATTCTCTGCATCCTGTGATAGCCAGGCAAGTCTCTACTCCCGTGGATTGCACTGGAGAGAGCAAGGTCAGTCTTCATCAATCTTTGAGCACAAAGGACCCTGCCTCATTTTCCAAATACCACACACACTAACGCCAATGGAGAGAGAATGACTCCTGAATCAAGACTTCAGCCTAAAAACAGGGATAACATAATGAAGACACTAATTCTCTGAAGAAGAGAATGAAGAAGAACTGATTTGGGTATGATGAGAGCAAAAAAATGCGATCTCCCTCGTTTCTAAAATCAGCAGCTGAGCTGAGAAGAAGCCAGAAGCACCCAGAGGCAGAGGGACAGTGAAAGCACTGTCAAGAGGACTCTTCACAGAGAACGGTTCATAGCTGAGCCAAGAGAAATATAACACCCCTTGTGGTAAATGAGCACATGTAAATATTCTTTGAATTCTGCTCAAAGGTCTTGACAGGAGAACAGGTAGGTGAGCCAGGCTAAAGTTTCAATCCTGAATGCAGGAACTATAGCAGCCAGAAAGCGATCTGAAGGTCTGACTGGAAATTCCTCAAGCTCATTGGGTTCAGTGACAGGGATGTCAGAGCCTGGATGAAAGAAGAAAAGGCAAAAGGACAAGATGTACAGTGGAGCCAGAAGAGCTTAATGGAGAGGTAACACTAGCATTTTTCAAGCAATTTAAATTCTTCTCAGTGCCTTGAGAAGTGTCTTTAAAATATCTCCTTTGGGACCTGAAAAGCTGCCATCCAAAGCAACTCAGTCCTGGAGACTGTAAGCATGTCAAGAGAAGAAAGATGGAGGAGGAAAAATACAGGTAAACTATGGCTTGAATTGATGAACAATCAATAAAGCTGCCAGCTATTTGTGAAACCATTGAAAATGGATATGTAAATGCCAAGTAACATTTTAAGAGCCAGATGTTAATCTCTCTTGATAGACACAAGTGGTCAAAGCCACAAGCTAGTAGTCCTCTGCACAAGAACAGCCTCTCCATGATGTAGATTTTATCAATAGCAGGCAAGTGGGAAAGAAACCAAAGTTAAAATTCATAAAATTAAGGACTGCTTAAACTCTGTTTAGAACATAGTGCATAGATACCAATCTCCAGTTTCTGCCATCATTGTTAAACCTGTGCCCAACATGTAGCACATCAAGCAGTATCAAATTTGTGGAGCAGGTGAGTTCTGTGGTACATCACCTCATCCTGGTACTTAGTTCAGGGTAAGGAACTCACTGCAGTGCCACAGGGCTCAATCTTCTGACTGTACGCAAGGAATTTCCTTCCTGCAGGGCACAAAAACATGCAGTTTGAAACAACTGACAATTTGTTTCCTCTGTACTATCATCAAAAGCCTAATTTTCTGAAAGAATAAATTTGCCCTTATGAATGCCATGTGCCAGTGGATGGACTGCTGTTGGGATTCAGATAAACTGCTCAAAACCTGGACTAGGTACCTGCACACTACCCCACAGTCACTCCTGACACTACAGCACAGACATAGACACAGGGACAGGTCAGGCATACCTGCACAGTATTGCTCAGCTTTCAGGTTAGCTGTTCAATCAGCACTCCTGGACATATAGTTGACTTGTGCTAACCTCTGCAGCAATACCCGAGTAAGAAATCTGTGGCTTTTCACTTCAGCTATGCCTTTCCACCTAGACTATCTCCTTATGCTGGTATTACTGGTTTTGAGGTCGTGCAATAGGAATCACTGAAAGAATGATGATAAAATGAATCTTTTGGGAGTAAAAAAACAAATATGGAACATTTGGTGATACCATTTCAGTGGTGAGGAGGTATCTCCCTTTGCCCCCGATCCCCCTCCTCTTTAGGAGGCGGTATGGACGTCTGTGCCTGACTGCGACAGCGTCCCACAGGTAGTTTCATGCAAAGAAGAGAGAGGTACACTTCACAACAGGATTAGAAACATAGCTGGGCTTGGTGGGTTGAGTGGGAGGCGATAGGGCAGGCAGTACTTGTCACAGTCAATGCACTGGGCAACTATTCTCTCTGTACAGAGAACTCTATGTAAAATAACTTTAGCTAATTAACAAAACAGATAAAATCAAAAGCCCAGTTCTGTGACAGAGCAGAAATGAGGGCCTTCTAAATGCAGTGATAGCTAGAAACCCTCAACCTATCCAACATAGAGTGGTGGGTCTCCACAGGACTTTCAAGTGCCAGTACCTAGATCCTTTTGACAATGATACTCTATGGGGTCAGTAAAGACAGGAAAGCTTTCTTCATTTCAGCCATTTGTTAGATTTGACACTGCTTTTTAATAAGGACATAATCCTTCAGATGCTGAACACATGACTCCTAACAACTTCACATCAGTGGCTCTCAAGAGAAGAGCCTTCATCTGAAATACATATTTAGGATAGAAACAGAAAACCAAGTACTTCAGTTGCCCTAGCAGATTATGGAAGGACTTACAAATAAAACACATTCTGAGTGCTGGAGGTCTATTTTTGCAGCTCATAAATCTTTTCCTTATTGAAAACTGCTATTTTCTACAGTATATACAAAGACTGAATTTTGCTATACATAGAATCAAAGCTCTGTAACTAATTAAACTTCATAGGAAATGCTAACACATAATGCTTAAAGAGAAAATCAGTGTGGTAGCAACCGTACATTACTTACCTGGAATGAACTAACCAACTCCATTTGTACCTGCCATTTGTTTTGATTGTTAACAGCCTTCTTCAAACTAACACTTGATATAAACTAGAAGACTCCAACGCAGTCCATTTGACTCAAATAAATAAAACATGTCCTTAAGCATAATATTCTTCTTCAACTAAAGGCAGAGAAGTTCCAAAATACTTCTGGATTTTATTTTAACTTAAACTTTCTTACAATGCTGTAAAAACAATTTACTTGTGTAGTGAATAAAGATAACCCAAGAATCACACTGGTATATAAAACTGTCTTAAAGAGGCCAGTAATCCAACGTGTTTTCTTTAGTGTTGTACTGAGAGCACATCTAATCAAATGCCCATTCAAAGACCAGCAAACTGGTATCAGTAAAATCAGCAGACCTCCTTCACTTACTACCTTTGCTTCTTTAAACAAACCAAGGGACATGGAAGGTAACTTGCTGTTCTAGTGAAGGGTTACAAATACAGACTGAAAAAGCAAATTAACCCTCTATGAAGAGGACACTTCTGAAATAAAATGGTGTTTTAGGAAACTATTTTCTGAGATCAAGCTTGAAGAATAATAGTGCTAAATATTCTATTTAAGTTGAAAACTCAGAGAATCCTTAGTTAAAACAATATACATCTTTGATAGCTTATATTAATGGGTATGGTAACTATGTAGAGTATTGCTTATGAATATAATACATACATAGTGCTGGGTTTAATATTTTATTTGAATGACTTTTAATGTAATGCAAAATAAATTGTTATGTTACATCCACTGTGACATCAACTAAAATGTGAACTAGTTTGCATAGGTTAGTATTTTGGGCAGCATGATGTTGCTCTAGTCCACCAAGGCTTAAATATTCACAGTGTAGAGGAAGAAACAGGAATTAAAGCATTTCTACTAAAATATATTTTAATAGCTGGTGTTAACTTTCTGCATAACAAAAGCCAAATTAAGATGATACATCATATGATCCAAGAGTAAGTATCTCTGTCCTTTGTAAAACAATTGTTACCTTCATAGCTGTATACTCCCAAATACAGTACAGTTTTGCAAAATAACTAAAACTTTACACACTTTAAAGCAAACATAAGCCAAACTGCACAGCGGTTCATTTTTGCTTTTTATATCACATTGCAAAAACCAACAGCTGAGAGAGTTTCCACATCATGCTAATCAATGTCAATACAGTCATTGCTGTCTTCCAATGGTCTAGCTATTTCTAATAGTAATATTAAATACACATGATTGAAATGCTACAGTATAGTTTATTTCCCCCCCCTAAAATAATAATTAAACAAATGTCAACAACAACGGGATTACAACTTAAGTACAATATGCAAATTCTATTTATCAGACACAAGAAGCATATGAAATTCCTTTGAATATACTGTTGCAGTGCAGGCAGTTTAGGAAACATAGCTTTCAGGTTTTCTTTCAAAAGGAGAGATAGGGTTCCTATGGCATAAGGCTGGAGAAAATCACTAAAGCAGTGCAAAATGGTTTATTCTTCTACAGCTCACCAGTACTTTGCATTTGCCAGCACGTTAGGAGATCTTCTTTCAACAGCTTCTTTTGTCTGTTTCAGTATGTTATTTAAACGTTTACTAACTAAAGCATAGTCTGTATTTTAAATGGAATATTAATCAACATAATTAAAATCCAGCATTTTATACCCTGTACCACTTCTGTATTTGTCACTTCTTTTTCATTTTATGAGATGACATGCAGTCGCTGTACAAAAAAAACTAGAATTATTACCTGTCCCAAGTATTGGAGACCTTCCATAACCCCAAGGAACACTCAATAAAGACACATTTGTCAAAAATATAATCCATGGGAGGTGATTCTCTGTCAAATCCCAATCTGCTGAAGTGGTTTATGGTATGTCAAATGTAATCAAGAAAACCTTGTTTCACCACGCTTAAATGCTAATGTTCCATAATGAAAAATTACAACTGTAGTATCTGTAAGTAGCTTTGTTTAGAAAATGAAGATTAGCCAGGCAAGAAAGAGAATGAAAAGCAAGGCACCCATTTGTTCTTGTATATATGTATGAATATGCTCTATGATGTTTTCTACATTTGTACTTGTGCTAGCAAGAATTTCAGCACATTGTGTCTTCTTTATTTCTAAAATGTGCAAAATGGGAATATGTGAACTTCCAACCTGAACTTCGGAACATCTTGGGAAGTTTGGCTTCTTAAGAGTCTTTTGCTTTCACCAGAAAAATACTGTCTACAAGAAGAAAGTACAGTGAGGGGAACATGCTGTGTTAAAAAGGAATAGAGACTTTACAGGTGTCAAGATAGCATATAACTTATGTTCACCACTATATCCCACTGCATGTGACAGGCTCCAGCCTTGTAAAACCTGTGCTGGCACAATTTGATTGCTGACTTTCCCAGCTTACAAATTTTATATCGTCAAAAACATTTTTATAATTGCACTCTGATAATTTTGGGCCTTTGATAGCATTGCTTAGAACAAATCTGCATAATGACACTAAACTTTGTTTTACATCAAAAAGCAGGAATCATTCCATATGAACATGAATTACTAAGCATATAGAACATAAAAACCTGACTACATGAATGAGTAACTTAAAAGAGATCTTAATAATTCTGCTGACATACTATTCTCAAGAGAAATACAATTTCACATACTCTTTTTGTTTTCTTGACATTTTTTTTACTTTGCAAATTGCTTTAGCTGCTTTGCCAGGCTAATGAATATTCAAAAAATCATAAAGGCAATTTTATTTCCATTTTTTAGCATAACATAGTCTGCTAATGTCATCAAAAGCTCATTTTCTGATTTACTTTTCACTATACATACAGTGTTCAAGACTGCAAGTCATTCCTCAGGAAGAACACCAGTGTCTTTATAGGTGAAGACTTTCTTTTTTATAAAAATTGCAATTACTAAAAATCACAACCTGATATAACACATCTATTCCCTATTTCTCTTTATTCATATCAGGTTAACGAACTGACAACTTGTTTTTATTATTGTAAGCAATACACAGCTAATAGAGTAGCACAGCCACAAGTGACAGCCAATTCTGCCTCCGGCATCATCAGAAAAATTTGTCAGCCATGGTAAGATGGGATTCCTTTCTTTGCTGTCGATGACTGCTGATGAAAACCAACACAGAAGCAGACTGCTTGTTTCAAAACTTCTAGCTCAACTTACCACATCAGCCTTTTGAAAAAGCCATTTGACTTGCAAAGCTTGCTAATTTAATGTGGAAGTCACCAGTAAGGCATAAATATCTGTTGCAGGAACAGCTCTATATGCAAAAATTTAAAGAATTTTAAATGACAGCGGTGTCACCCATACAGATTGTATATTTACAGTATGGCATCCCTGATTTAAAATAACTTTTTTTGAAGTTAGATGTTTAGGTAAGCTTTAGCCTTGAAATTAGGCAGCTGACGAGAAAGCATAGGTAATTCCACAGTCATGGACATTTTAAATTTTTTTAACGCAGTCATTCTACCCTGTTTGGCAGCCAGGGTCAGCCCCATGTTAGCAACGCCTTAAAAAAGCTTGCTGACACAATCCCTCTTACAGGTTATGTCACCAGTCATTTGATCTTCTCCTCAGCCTCACAGACTAAGACCTGGATGTCTCAGTTCTGATCATAAGTTAATGGACACCAAATAGTGTATGTGAAGGTTTGTCAGCAAAATATTTTTACTGTTTTCTATGGATGGCTAAACTGAAGCATGATGGCATAGAGTATGTTGGACTTCTGTTTGGTTAGTTTTCCCTTCAGTGTCAGTTATGAGAAAGATTCAACCAGTAAAAGAAAACATAATATTTCTCCATCATTAATCATTTGGCAAGCATACAATCCACTGTTGGATCACCAAGATTTTTGGAGGAAACTGAAGCAACAGGCCATCGAGCTGAAATGCACTACAAAAAACAGAGCTCTCCTCCACTCCTCAATGGAGATGCAAGTATCTCTGCAGCAGGGGTAGGTACATTAGCTCATCAGCAAAGCAGCCATTAAGCAAGTTACCTGTGGTAAGAAGGAGGGATGTGACTGCAGGCTTTGTGTGACTGCACAGCACTGGGGCCTCGAACAGGATATTTATTTACAGCAGTACAGGTGAAGGTAAAGGAACTAACATGAAGTATTAGTTGTACATTGCCCTAATGGAAGTTTCTATTTAAATGCCAAGTATTATTAGAAGGAAACAGAAGAGTTGACAGGTTTTATACTCTAGGTAGTCTTTGCAAGTCTGTGGAAAAGATACTGAAGAACCATGAATCCAGGTATGGATCTAACTGATGGACAGGGATGCAAGCAAAGCTGATAGAACAGTTCACTGTTAGAAATCAAAGAAAAAGCGTAATCTAGGAATAAATGTGGGTATGCAAGAGTCAGAAAATTTTTGCTGTCAAAACAGATACATTTACTGTAAGGCTGCTAGGCAGTAAGGGGGTTTTTGTTTGGTTGGTTGGTTTTTGTTTGGTTTTTTCTTTTTTTTTACTAGCATATTACTTGCCATTATTTCAAATTCTTATCTACCCAATGTTTTTTATTAGGATGCTAACTGCTCAAATATTAAACACCTCCCTAATAATTTGAAGATGTGTTCAAACTCTGTGTATTAACCTCCTGTGACTTCAGAGTGCCATAAGAAATGAATTAATTTTGTGGTTGTTATTATAAAGAGAAATAACATTTTTGAGGTGTAGGGGAAAGGTATTTCCCCTTTACAGGTAATTGTCTAAAATCTTTATAGGATTAGCAGCACCAGGCTTCCATATATGTTTTTCATTTTGAGGGAGCACAATTATAAGCAATGCTGTTTTCAAAGCTCTGAGCTTCTTGATAATTAGTTATCTTTATTTTAAAGGACTCTAAATTGGATTCTGAGTGAGAATGCAGACTGTTATAGCAGTGATAAAGTAATGAACATGTACTCTTAAAAGATTCTTCTGACTTTTTCTAAAAGGTTAGATTTTGAGTAAATAATAATAAAGCTCAAGGACTAAAGACAAAAATTAGTTAACAAACTCAATATAATTTGCTGGAAGCATTCCTGTTTTCCCAGTTCTCTGAACAGTACCATACATCCAGCCATCATCAATTGGTTGCACATTGATGATATAATCACCATCCCTGAAGGAAACTTCATCTTCGTCTTGAGCACTGTAGTCATACATGGCTCTGTACGTTCTCTGTTGAAGGAAAGAAAACAAGGCTGTAGTTCCAAGCCTAAAAAGTATCTCTTCAAAGATTCCTTTTCTTTGCACAATGAAAATGAAAAGAGCAGGAAAAAGAACAGAGGGAGCAAGGCAAAGAGAGAAATCACAAGCTACCTGTTGAAAAGAAACAGTACACCCTGCACCCTGTCAAATATATAGTTAATACAGCCCCTTTTTCTAAGTATCAAAATAATTACTTTTGTGAACCTACATTGTCCAAAGTCCTCATACAAACATCTTTCAAGCCATTCACCGCCTCTTGAAATATTGCAACTGTTGTTTCATATATTCACTAGTAACAGTTCATTACATCCAGTCACGGCTAGCTGTGCTTCTGCTCCCTATTTAGCTGTGCTTCTGCTCCTTATTTGCATGATTCCAAAGCTTCTCCTGTGGCTTCACTACAGAAAAGAAGCACAGTCTTCATCCAGGTCATTAACTTTGCCACCTCACTGAATGTCCTTCATTTCATTAGGTTTTCACCCCAAACTAAGAATTAAGAATATATTATTATCTAATTTTTTTTTTAAAAGGCAAACGAGATTTTTAAAAGACTGCAAAAGTAACTTTTATGAATACTAATTTTTGCATATTCAGTTAAAAGAATTATGAAGTCCTATAACTAGCTAAGCCAAATTTGTCTGTACCTCTGTCCACCGTAAGCTGAGATTTCCATTATCTTTCTAAACTGACTATTTATTCCCACTCATAACCAATAAAATGCTATCATTTACTGGAATTCCGTGGGGATTTTCAAACTCAGAGAGAACAGAGGGATCCTCTTGTATCTCAGAACAAAAGTAGCCCATTTGAAAATTCTCAGGAGTACTTTATTTTCCTTACCCCGTCTCTCGACAGAAATCAAGAGCAGTTCAACCATCACTGATAATATTCAATTTCCCTATCAGTAGTTTTTGATGTGTCACCATATCTAGTCTATTTGTTTCTGGTTCTATGATTTAAAGAGAAAAAAGATAAAAATAGTCAATGTTTGAGTTAATTGTCTGAACATTTAAGAGACAGCAAAATTTGTTCTGCATCCCAGCTGAGGAAAACAACTCTGGATTAGTTTTAGTCCCTCATGTACATGTTTTTTGGAAGTTTTGAAACGGAATTACTTTAACAAAAAACAGGGATTCCTCCACACACATCGAGTAGGCCATTTGTCACACGTTGGAAATGTGGGATCATCTAATCCAAAAACTATAGAGAAACTTGTTATTACTGTTCCCACACTAGAAATACACTTTCTAACTTGATTTTGCCTTTATCATTAGTAGTGCAGATTAAACACTACAGAGAAAACAACTCCTGGTTAAACAGCAAAGATCACTACCCTTCTGAATAAGCCTACTCTGCACTGTATTTTAGTGTTGCTCTGTATAACTGTTCTCTGCTATGGCGTGTAATGTTGCTGCCCTATACACAGTGATCAAGAGCAATGTTCAACCAGAGGTATGTGTTTTCTTGGTCGTTCCTTAATGTGTTTCAAGTGTTCATGGAAGGTGATATGAAAAAGCATTGCTGTTTATGCATTATATCAAAGCAAATAATTGGGAGGGTTCAATCATCACCAAAAATTCCTTAAAGATTCACAAACTAGAAAACCAGCAGTCAAAAGACCCTAAGGAATGGTCTCTGCCTTTGAGAATCTTATTTTTTCCAGCTATTTCAACTGATGTCTCTACTGAGCCTTGAAATGTACTTAAAAAAATGTGAAAAATACGCTACTATATCAAGCTCAGCAGTAGTTAGTCCTTTAAAAAATTTATTTTAAAAAAATATCTATTCTAGAAAAGTGGTAGTAAGTCCATATCTGGTATAAGGCTGAGAATAGATTTTCCTCTGAGCCATGTTTATATGCATCCCTTAAATGGGCAAAGACTGGGAAAAAAGATTAAATGTTTTATTAAACTAACATATAACTGGAAAAATTGGATAAGTTTTTGCTCACCCAGAAGGATGCTCATTCATTCTTAGAACATCATAGTACAGCACAGGACGTATTGTCTCCTTTAAGGCAGCTTGACTACATCACTGCTGTGGCACAGCATTGTAGATTTCAAACCTTAACAAAATTTATTAGGACCCTAAATGCTGCTGAGAAACCTAAATTTATGGCCTTAACATCTAATTAGGTGCTAAATGGCTGTCAGGAGAAATCTCTGTAATAATCCTGTTAGTATTTAGTGCCTAATTATCACTTCAGAGTGTAGTCTGGGCTATATAATTGAGAATTACAATGCTTAAAAGACTCAAAGCAGGGATTTTTAAAGTGCATTTTAGTGAATTACTGCTCTGTCAGTAGTGAGTTTAGCAGGTACTGAGAGCACAAGAGGGTATAAGAAAAGTTTGGGGGTTTGTAAAACAGTCAAATATTCACTCATCTCCCACCTTCTCAATGGTCTAACTTGCAGCTGCTGCTTAGACAGAACAGTAAGCACATGAAGTACTGAAGCCCAGCTCTCATATTCCCAGCTCCCCAACCAGATGTGAGCTGACAGATGCATATTTCCACTTCATCCACCGGTTTATACTTATTCTGTGGATTGCTCCTTACAAGGAAATGTACCTGTTTCAGCATCCTTCCCACAGAACAGCTATCAAGAAAAGCCAATTTGTAACCTAGGTTTTGTTTTCCTACCTCTTCTAGTTAACTGAAGACATGAGAACACTCCTTTATCTTTCTGAGAGGCAAATAGCCTTTAGAGATCTGTTATAAAATATTCTCTACTCTGAGCAACAATTTAATTCAGCCCATTATGCAAAACTGCTCATAGAAAATGACCAAAAGTTAAGAATCAGAAAATAACAGTTTATCTAGGAAAAAAAAGATCTACACAGAGCTTGTGTTAGGATCACACTCAAAATTAAATAAATCAGAATTTGAAAATTTAGAAATGAGAAAATTTATCTTTCTCAGTATAGGAAATTGGTGGACACAATCATTAAGTGAACTTGTGTCTTTTGGGGACCTTCATTTGATAACAGTGCAACGAACCAGCTGAAGAGAGTAGATTTTACTACAGCTAACTCCCCAGTCATCCCCACCCTGATATAACCCATGGGATCTTCATCGCTCCCACCCTAGAGATGTCCTGGCCAAATTCAGGCACTTATGGTTGACTTTGTCATCTTCATTGCTTTTAGATAAGTCTCAAAAACTGCTTGTGCTTTGAGACCAGTATTCAGGCTGGGACTTCTTTCCTCCCATCTCTTCCCCTTCTTTCTTACTTCTCTTACTTCTTTCTTGGCTGCATCTCTGGCACTTCTGCTTCAAGCCCAGAACCAAACAAGCAGCTGAAAGCAATGAACCTAACAAATGCAAGTTTGTCAGATATCTTAGGGCATGTCCACACTGCATTTGAAAAGCACTCTAAGGCTGCCATCCATCTTCCACCTGTGCAAAACGCTACACTTGAACACGTCCCTGACCAGAAGTTTTCCCCAGCGTACACTGAGAATCCCTTGTGCAATCACAATAGCTGAGTGTAACATGCTCGGCTCATCTAGATCAGATATACCTGGATCCCAGACTTCCCAGCAAGTTAGACTTCTCAGCCTTCAAGCAGCTGAGAAACTAGCAAGTCTGAAAGCACCCAAACCTCCCAGAATGCCATGATCTTTACAATATAAAATGCCACGGCTTTTCAGCCTTCAAGAAAAATACAGGTTTCAGCAAATTGTGAAAACAGGTTTTTTCAGCTCAGCAACCTCTAAGTTTGGTTCATAATTAAACACTTCTTTATCTCTAAAAACGGTGACGGAGGTAGTAATTGTACATCCATTCAAAAGAGTTTAAAACTCAAAATTACAAGGCAATATTTTTAAGGTTAAAGGTGACTGGATCTGAACTATGAAATTGCTAGGCAGATAAAAAAAATTAAAACTGAAATTTATATATAAAGAGCTCAAAAAGAAAAAATAAGGTCCATTTCCTAAAAACGCCAGCTGAATACTCATTCAGCTCTCCTTCCATGACCAGCTACTTCTAAAACAAAATATTCACTCCAGCTTTACATTCCTATCCACCACAATTAAGAACTTTATGACGCATAATATCAAAGCTCAGCCTGTGAAATACTGTCCAAGCAGTTACTATTTATTTTAGCAGGTAGAAGATTCAAATATTTCTCTGCCTTCTGGAGATCATAAATGATTTTTTTTTTCATGCATTCTGACATAAAAGTTCTTGCCACTGCCCTCAGTCACTTAATCTTTTTTATACATGAGGACTATTACTTACATTTAGGACTAGAACAGTCCAGTAGTCCAACTATACAATTCAAAGGGACCAATTCACTCATATTTAAGAGATTTCACAACAGTTGATGATGTGGCTTACTAAATAAAATAATTCTTTAAATCCAGTACTCACCAGACTTGCTGAATGAGGCTGTGAATGCATGGACCTCATGGATGACATACTGGTCTGGTGCATGTATCCATATCCTTGGGACTGGCTTTGCTGATACGCCCCGGGGAGAACAGGGGCTGTGTGTTAAAGAAATAAGAGACATATTAATGTAAGTTTAAAAAAACCTCCTTATCTAACATTTTGTAGAAACTGTATATTATTTGCATTGTAAATGACAATTCCTCATTATGAAACACTTCAGAGTGATTTCCATATACAACTTAAGGCTTTCCATAGGTTGAATGACACATAAATGTAGCCAAAAACTATAGCAATATATCCACAAACATTATCAAAGTTAGTTGGGAAGAAAAGCTTAACAAAGAAGTCTGAGCATAAAATGGCATACAAAAGTTTGAGAGACTAACTCCATTTTGATACTGCCATAGTTGATGTTCTATATATCATGTTTATATTCCATAAACTGCTACTTTACAAGGAAAGAGTGATTAAAAAAGCTATATACTAATGCAATTTTGAAATGTTTCTGTAGAAATTCTCCACAATTAATTCCTAACTCATTGCAAACTAACTCTTATTTGTTGAGCTATGAACAAAGAAGGACTGTGATTTACAGGAAGAGACAGAAATGTAAGAAAGTGAGCCCACTGTTGGGTTTCTTAGTTTATTCTGATTCCAATAACATTCTTAGCCAAACATAGAGAGACCAAGGTTACTGAAATCTTTCCAAGTCCACCTCTTTCAATACCTTTGTCTTACCACACAATTGTTACATATCTTTCACACATTTTATTCACATTATTTTAACAATTCTGAAAGCTAATTATTAATTTGTTGACTTTTTTTTTGTGCCAAGAGCTGTTGAAAGAGTTAATACAATCAACAAGGACTCCCTACCTCTGTCACTTACTAAGAAAGCATTTGTAAACTTTCCATAGCTGTTCAAACATCCTACATCAGCAACAGACCAAATCAGAACATGTTAAAAATGTGTTTGATCAAAAATCTGTGAGAAATAAGCAGAGCATAGGTGACTATCCACTATTTTCCCAGAAAGTCCAAGAAGCATTTTTAAAGCAAAATTAAGACTCAAGTGTTTTTCAAAATCTAACAATTTAAAGGTTAGTCACTGCATATCTGTGTATGTAATGCACTCTGAGAAGAAAGATTTCTGGCTTTTACAGATGTTATTAGCCCATCTTCCACTATTATTTACCAGAATTTTAGTAGCTCAACTGGAAATGCATTTAGCTACTCTGAAAAGAAAAGGTATTTCTGTTGATACTTCTTCAAGTGGTCCATTTAGGTGCTATTCTAACCCCTCTGACAAAAAACAACTTTTGCTTATAGGAGACGGAGCTCATGCAGGCTCTGAGTCAATAATCTTCAAACATGGAGTCAATCAGCAGTCTGATACTTTCTGAGGTGCATCTCATGGGTTTCCTAGGAAGGGAAGAACCACTTATGGAACAGCCATCACACATGGACTCAAAAAGTAGCATAGCTAATGTACAATTTAATGGGGTTCACAATGTATGGATGGACCCAGGACTTGTAAAATGAAAAGACATGGGAGAAGCAGAAAAAAAGAAAGTAGCATTCATTTTTGCAGTAATAATACTCTGTCCTTCTCTGCTTCTTACAAGGACAATAAATGCATGCAAAAAAGGACTACTGAGAAAATGTTTGCTGAACTATTTCAGAAAGAAAGGTCAGCCTTGGGCTTTCAGCAACATGTTTTACTTATTTTGCTTCCCCAGATAACAATATTACTGATTTCAACAAAGTTTTTTCTTAAAGCATCCATTTAGTTTTAGTTAGCATATTTAAATGCACTATGTAATTACAATTTGGGATGTTATTTTTTGCTCTACTATACTTGTAAAGGTAAGCAACCGCTGTATATTTAACTACATTTTTTCTGATTTAGAAAACATGGTTCAAACTATTTTAATGAATAGATTGCTTTGTTAAGTGAGTGAAATTAAAGCAATACACAGTCAGATGCAACACTGGAACATGATGAATAATGGATGTTTTAGAAGTGCCAAGTTCATTCTAATGACATATGAGTACAAAGACATTTTAAAGCAGTTTAATCATCAGAGAATTGCTGCTTGTTAACATGTTCACAGGATTATCGTGCATTAAGTGAATAGTCCTAAGTAGTTCATCAAATAATTTATGTTTCAGTGTTGTTACAAGCTATTCCTGCATGACCAGATGTAGCCCTTCATGAAAAAATAGAGAAAAACATAATTTAATCAAAGGTCTGGTATCAAGCCAGAATGAATATATTTTGCCTAATTCACCACCAGCATAAATGTAGGTCAATCCATAGAAGCAAATGGAGTCTCATCTCCTCATACCAGTAGTAAACTGGTCATGTAGGTTGAAAACTGGCAAACAACTTGAACTTGTTAACTTCATAGGAAGTAGTATCTTAAGCCGACATTGGCCACTGATCAGTCTGATCAAGCACTGCCTGTTCTGAGGTGACAAAGGGCTGGTAGCTTTTTCTTGGTCCTTGGCAGGGGCAGACGCCCTGAGAGTCCCTTTCTTCTTCCTAAGAGAAGTGAAGACACTGGTAGAAACTTTTAACTCCTGATTCCTTCTCCCCAAAACAGATCTTTCTCAATTCCTACCAATCATCCCTTGTCAGCTTAAGGTAGCAAGCCTACTGATGGTCAGTTTTCATTATAGCCTCCAAAACAGGAGGCTTATTTTGGGGAGGATAACCTCTGCCTCCCACCTCCGTGACAACTGTCAGCAGCAGGTCTGAGATGAGCTTTCTTCCTTTACAATCGTTTCTTGTAAGCTGAGAGAAATCTGTCAAATTGTCTCAGTTAGCCTGTTTGCTAATTTACTTGCCACAATGGAAACCATAAGCCCAGGGAAATAAAGCGTTTCTTACAAAGCAGGAGGAATTTTGGGAAGCATTAGAAGCTGAAGTACTAGAAAAAGATTCTATACAAATAAAAAAGAAGAAATATCTAGGATTAGCTTTGCTAATTATCTTGCAGTCCTTTATTTAGGTATCATATATATGAGCATATGTATGAGCACAAATAAATGTTGAAGACACTTGATTGAGTAATTCCACCCTTGTTTCCCATTAAAAGAACACTGTAGTAGCACTGCAAAAAATGATCAATAGTTTTAAACTATTTTTTTATCAAAAATACTTAAGAAATCCCCAGATGTTTGACTATTTGGAAGATAAATTGAGAATCACATAAATAAGTAGATTAGTGAAGAGACAACAGATCTAGGCTGTGGTTTTGGTGACACAGGGATAAATCAAGATGAGAATAAATAATGCAGAAAAAGAGTTTGACTTTTCTTCATCATCATCGCCCATAGTTAACTGCAATCTTTTGGCTCAGAGCAAAGTATAAAGTTCTATAACATCACTGGCTACAGCAGCAGCAAAAGCAATGGTTTTAGTTAACCTAAAGGAACAATAAAACAGTGGTGGAAAACAAAATTAATTTAGCTGAAGCCAGATTTATTGATTATGGCTGACCATTACTCCCAGAAGTACAGGTAGATGCTTTTTCTTTTTACCAGATGCATTCTGATGTATCAAAACCTACTTTTTTCTTGTCCTGCTTAGCACACAAGCCAGATACTCACTTAAAATTATCTACTTGAAGGAATTTATCATATTTCTCTTACTATACCTTTATAGGCTTCCCCAGAGAAAAGAAAGACAAAAATGAATGAACATGATAAAAGGCAAACAGAGAGGAAGCATCCAAGAAAAAGAAGAAGCTGAAAGAATGACAGTGAGTTATCAACTTGCTGCAGCAGACAATGGGGTCTGCAGAGTGTGTACCAATGAGGACATGCTTTGATAAGGCTTGGGAAAGAAAAAGATCAGATTGTGAGAACAAGAAAGGAATAATTAAGAGAACGCTGTGTAGCTACAAGGTAAAAAACAACAGTTTATGCTGAAAAAAAAAAAAAAAATTTAAAGTACATGTTCCAAGATACAACAGTTTATAAAACCCATATTTAAACTCTTTTTCATTCTTTTTTTCATTCTTTTGTTCAGCAGAACCTGGATAATCCACAGTGAAAACAATGTATCCCCACTGCTAGCTACTGCTTTTTTGCCGTTTATTACAATACGTTTACTGGACCAGATGTAAAATAATAATAACTTCATTCATTCCTACAGACATCATGCAGTTGTAAGCATCTATTCCACTCAATGTGTTGATGTTAACTCATGTTTTCATGACCAGGGTACTAAGACTTCAGAGAACTCATAAGAATATTGCAACATTTTGTGATAACAACAACATGAGAGAGCAGGAAGTAAAAAGAAAGACAATGATTATTATGTGCTAAATTCTAGTGTCTGTAAGAGGATGATGAAGCTGTAGATTTTCTGAGGAGCACAGAAGTTGCAATAGAGCCAGAATACAGCGTTATCATATATCTTTGTGTTACTGACATTATGACTAGTTTGTCTGAAACAGATGAAGCTGCTGATACGAACCATGTTGCTCCACACTGCGGTGGGCTGACCCTGGCTGAACGCCAGGTGCCCACCAACACTGCTCTATCACTCCTCTCCTCAGCTGCACAGGGGAGAGAAAATATAACAAAAGGCTTCTGGGTAGAAATACGGACAAGGAGAGATCACTCACCAATTACCATCACAGGCAAAACTGACTCAACTTGGGGGAAATTAGTTTGATTTATTACCAATCAAATCAGAGGAGAATAATGGGAAATAAAAACTAAATCTTAAAACACCTCTCTCTCACCCCTCCCTTCTCCCTGGGCTTAACTTTACTCCTGAATTCTCTACATCCTCCCCACCAGCAGGGCAGGGGCACGGGGAATGGAGGGTTACTGTCAGTTCATCACACATTGCTTCTGCCACTCCTTCCTTCTCAGGGGGAAGACTCCACATACTCTTCCCCTGCTCCGGTGTGGTCATAAGTCCTGCCAGCAAACCTGCGTCAGCGCGGGCTCCCCATAGGGTCATAGCCTCCTTTAGATATCCCCCTGCTTCAGCGTGACATCCTCCATGGGCTTCAGGTGGATATCTGTTCCACGATTAACCTCCATGGGCTGCAGGGGAATAGCCTGCCTCACCATGGCCTTCACCACAGGCTGCAGGGAAATCTCTATTCTGGCACCTGGAGCACCTCCTTCACTGACCTTAGTGTTTGCAGAGTTGTTTCTCTCACATATTTTCACTCCTCTCTCCAGCTGCAATTACACAGGGATTTTTTTCCCCTTCTTAACCAGGTTATCCCAGAGGTGCTACCACCATCACTGATGCTTCCCTCCAGATGCCCCAGCATCCAGCTCTAAACAACGCATCCCATGCAATGCAGAATGCGCCTGTGTACTAGCATGTGGCATGCACTGCTCAACCACTTGTATCATGGGTCTCTACTGTATTTGAAAAAAGTCATAGGGGAATTTTAGAGAAGATTAAGCTTAATGCAGCCAGTAAGAGTTGTTTACTTGATGATAAAAAAAAAGACAACAGAGAACTTAAAGACTTTAATGAGTGTGCAAGCACTGCCCAGAGGTAGAAATGGTGAAGAGGCTGACATGAGGTACAGAACTCTGCAGCATCCCCACAGTACAGAGCAAGGGGATAGTCTCTACAGGACATGATAAAAAAGTTGTCACAGGAGTATAGAGGAAAATAGAAGAGTACAGATACATTAGATACAGATAACATTAGGAAAATTTCAGTAATAATTTTCCAGTGTGGAACGGATTGCCAAGAATGCTCCTATCCCAAATTGGAAGGAAAAGAAAAGAAAAAAAATCTCAAAGCTTCATGCAAAAAGAAATTTTAAAAATCAGATAAAGAAACAATTATATGCCAATAATTTCAGAACATCTAGGTATAGTTTTTTATAATTTTCAATGTTTATTATAATTTATGACTTCAAAATTAAGCATATTTCAACATAAAGTTGGATTATTTATTTCAAAAATGTCAAGCTATAACCTTAACCTCAAAACTGAATAAAATGGGGGTTTAGGGCATTGAGACATTAATCACAAGTGATGCATTCCTATAAAGAAGTTTGGCATTAAACTGCTATCTTCTGATAAACAATATTGAAAAATTCCCAGCCAGCTCTAAAGTTAAATTGCTCAGCATGAACTCTTCAAATAAGCTAGAAAATGGAAACACATACTCTAAACTGATTATAACTCTTATCTATTATAGAGTTTTATTATTTTCTAGTCAGAAAGAGTAGCACAGCAGAGTCAAATTTACTGGGAATAAGTAAGACTGCATAAGCATATAAAAAGCACTAACCTGAAGATTGCAGATGGTGAGACCTGATACAGAACAGTGCTGTTTTTAGAACAGTAGAAAATAACACAGTAAAGCACCTTGGCATTTTTTCCTGTAACAGTAATTTTCCCATCATTTCTTTTCTTTTTTTTTTCTTTTTTAATTCTTTTTTTTCTTCCTTTCTCTTGCCCTTTACTCCTCAGTTAGGCTGCTTTCATGGATGTCTGAGCTACCAGGCTTGCCGCTCCCAGTGGTGCTGTCAGAAGCAGCAGTTTGCATACTATCCATTACAGGAGTCAGTATCAGTTAGTAAATTGGAATATCAAACCCAGATATAATTAGGTTGTTGAAACAACAACCTGAAAGGATGGCCTAATTCACACAGGGTGCTAATAAATATCTGCCATGCTCACTGACCTCATTAGAATTGAAGCTCTGAAATACTTGGAGTTCAGTGGCAAATTCAGAACATTACAAGGTTAGGAAGTTTCCACAACCTAAATTATGAAGATAACAGAAATAAACCATGCAATCTTCAAATCCTTGAAAAAAACTGAGGTGGAGGAAATCAATAAATTCATTTATTTTGTGTCAAAATAACTAACACTAATTAACCATGACACAAAAGAAATGTATACAATAAAATGTTTTCAACTAAACTTGATTAGTGTCATGGTTAGACTAATAGATTCTTTTAAGCACCTTTATTTTATGTTATTATATATATTAGCATATTATATATGATGTTATTTTAAACACCATTTTATCAGCTAGCAATAATTAAGCCTAAATAAATATACCCACCACATAAACTGAAGTACATTAACGTGGGAAATGCAGAATCATACAATTATAACTCTTAATAGTAGTTTCATTATAAGAAATCAAATTTGATTTTGAATGACAATACAACAGAAAAATCACATGTTGCTTTTTAGCATACGTAAAAGAAAACAAAATTTTAAAGGAATGACAAAAAGAACATCTAATATGTTTATGCCACATAAAATCCTGTATTTTATTTGTAATTTGTTTCCCTTTTAGAGGGGACTGTCTCATATTTCAGTTACTCTAGAAAGCAAACGTACTCACAAAAACTCCACCTATTCCTAATTCATACAAACAGCCAATAACATTAATACTGGTTAGATTGGTCTTTATCGTGTAAGTCCATCATACATCCAATAGCAGATGGAGTGGGAATTTGGGAAGTATTAGCTAGTCCAGTGGAAGAACAGTTGGCAAACTGCCTCGCTAGTACAGCACAGTCTGTGTGTCTGGTCATTCAGGCCTTCTCCTTAACTCTTCATATTTTGAGACAGATGATCAACCAGTTCAACTATATTCTTTTTCAGGGCAATCTATTTCTTGAAGTCCATTCTGGCCTCTCTGAAGGGTCTGTATCTCTTTACTGCAAAAAAAACCCCCAGTCACTCATGGACATTATTCCTTTAAACAAAAGTAGTACAGCTTTCATTCCCCTTCAGAGAAACTGCACAAAAGGGCCATATTCAGGGAAAGCCCAGACTACCACAGTCTCCAGAAGTCACGTCTGAAAGCTGGTACTAAATATCAGAGTCTACAGAAAACTGAAATAAACCATGGATGTCCTGTTCTCTTCTGTCAATGTTAAAAGAAAGAGGAAAATCAACTGAACATCCATCCTCTTCACCAAAAGAGGTTAATAAAGGGAAGATTTTTGCCAAGACACGCTTGTGGATATTCCTTAGAGTGTCATTTCTACTGAGGAAGGGGGGTGGAGGATACTGTACCACAGCTCAAAAGACTTTGTGATCCTTAACACATTATTGTAGTTGTAAAGCATCACAGAGTTGAAAAGTGTTAAATACATGTAATACTGTGGCTCTGCCAAGAGGGGAGAAGAAGCTGGATCCCAAACAACCCACAGAGTCTCTGCCTGTGACTGTGTCTGACTGTGGAGCAGTGAGGTGGTGAGTAGCAACTTCACAGTCTGTGAAAAGCATGGGCTAGTCCTGCCAGCACAGAATTTTGATGAACAGAAAGTGCCATTAGCTTCCAAAGTCTGCCTTTGTGAAGGCCATTTAGGACTTTAAGACCATAAACTCTCAGAAGAACAGATTTGATAAAGGTAATTCCATAGCAGCCCCTTAAAACACAAGCTTTTTCAGACATAAGTTAAAGGTATTTGTTATAAAATAGGGTGGTAAATGATCACCCAGGAAATTCAGTAAGTAAAAAGTTTCAAAAGGTTACCAGCCTTGAAAAATACAGGAAGAGGCTGTTTGTAGTGTTTGCTCATACTGACATGTTTTTGTGTTTTAAAAAACAGAATAAAATGGAAGTGAACAAAGCACAAATTACAATTTAGAATTCAATACAACAATTACTGTCTTCATCCAACTTCTATGAACAGTTGTTTTCTGGATTTTTTAAATAGTATGCATTCTATATCTAACATTTAGAATTTTATGGGCAGTTACAACAATCCACTTACAATTTAATTCACTCAAATTACAAAACATTTATACCCCTTCCAGATCCCGCTGACCAGTTCTTACTACTGCACTGTAAAAATAAGACTATCGCAACTATCTGACTTCTAACCCTAAAACTGGAATTCTATTTGTCCCCAGTTTTGAACCCTAAAATGTCACTTTAGGGTTATGATGATGAACACAAAATATTCTAAACCAGTTAAATGTGGTGCAATTGACAGAAAACTACATTTTTAATACTGAACTACAAAATCTTTGCTAGAGGTTTAATTCACTCATTTTCCTCACAAAAGCAGATTTAATACATTAAATACTCTATTGCAACCTAAGACCAAGAGAATTACTAACTGGGACTAGAAAGGAACAGATTGCATTTTTGAGGCACAGTTTATACAGATGCTATGGGAGTGGGGAGGGGCTTGGCTGGTTGTTTTTACTTTGGCAGAACCATTGACCTATCTGGATTGCAAAAATGATGTTTTCTTTACTATAGTTTATAATAGATGAGGTCTTCAACTCATTTCTACAACCTCTAATGCAAGTATTTCCATATATATATTCTACATTATATTATGTTTTAGGAACTATTCTAGTAGTTCAAATATAAAAGGAGTGCTCCCATTCATTTTATATGGATTACGGCAGGAACTGTTATGAATATTATTTTGGAATTAGCCTTCAATGGTAGCCATATAGTCCAAAGAGTTTAGCCTATGCATCTATTAGTAACAGGTGTACCTTAATACTGACTAGATTGTGCTTTTCCCCATTTCTCCTGCTAATATTGTAACTGGGACACAACCAAGTCACAGGGCACTCTGCTCTGGAGTTCTGAATATGAACTGCTGTTAGGGTTTGGTGTCACTGACAAACAAACCTTATTGCCAGCTGATGTTTTTGGCTGACATTCCACCTAAGCTGCAGCATGTCTCAGCTGAGAAAACAGAGTACAATATGCCTTTCCTCTCCTCGCACACTGCAATGCATTCTTTTATTTATGAAGGCACAAAATGTCTGAAAGCCAGCCTGAGGCATTCTTGGTCCTGGTGGGGCCACAGTGTACCACAGGAAGCTGTAATTCCTTCTTAAACTGTGCATAGGCAAGTTTTTGCTCTAGGCTTCTACACAAATGGAAAGAGTAAGTAAAATGAAGGTTATGCTAACATGTTACACTACCCACATGCCTTTAATTACAATTTAAACTCACATTTACTGAACATCAACTGTTGCCCATTTGCATTAAAGAGAGAAGCCTGCAAGTTCTTCTCTTGAAAGCTACACTTTTATTTCTGTGCAGATATTTATGTCCATAGTAAGCACAAACAATCTGAGCAATGGTGGAAGAACAGCATCAACCAGGATCAAGTACATGGCTGCACACAATTTCACTGATGATATTTATTGTCTGCTGGATATAAACTACTCTGAAGTGTTATCAACAGCTGCTCTAGGAGACCACACCAAATAGCTGAAACACCTGCTTGCCAAGGGAGCTGTTAACACTTCCAACTGTTGAGTCCCTTGAAAATTTCCATTCCACTTTCTGCTAACTGTTTAAGGGAAAAGGGAACATCAAACACAGACAGCTGGCAGGGTGAACAGAAGGATTCCCTGAACTGCTGCCACACTACAGAATATCTCTTCTATAGGGATCTCTTCTGGATTCTCCTCCACCTGGATGTGTGGAAATTGCTGTTTGGTGCTGTCAGATGTCAAGGGTGTGGGAGTGAAGCATGGGAATTCGACAGGCAGAGGGAATCTATGCAGAAATATTTTGGAAGTATGAAATGTAAAGCTCTCCCTGGAACATTAACTCATCCTCAGTGAACATACATTGAATGAAAATGTCCTCTCAGATGAATCACGATTTATATCTTAATGTATTACAACCAATGCAGGATATTTAGTTTTATTCCCAGAGCCCTAAATCAAACCTTAATCAAAACTTAACTTAGCACTCGCTTGGAGTGTTATATTAATTTTCAAGCTTTACATTAAAACATAAGATTTTATGGATACTTCATACCTTTTTCTAATGAAGAAAATGAAATAATCTCTTCTGGTCTAATTTTTCTCATGTTCTGCACTAACAAAGCACTTTACAGAGGACAGTAGAAGTCCAATAGTCCAGACTAGTACAGATAGATTTGATAATGTTCAATCTAGTGCACAGATGTGGCCTCACTGCCATTCTGGATTCCTAGATTTAAATGGCTTAAAAGGCTGAAATGGATTATTCAGAGGAGACCAAATTATATATTAAGCAGCCAGAAATCTTTTCCTAGAAACTTATACAGAACTTAGCACGTGTAAGGAACACATCCACTCTGTTTCTAACTGAAATCTGAACTCTCGCAACTAATCTTGCATCTAATTTTCCTTCGTACCTCAAATCTAGAGGTGAAAAGGTATCACCTTTCTAACACCAGGAAACCTTCTACTGTTTCCAAAAATTCCTCTATCTCAGGCAGAAACTGAACAGGCAAGACACATCTTCAAATGAAAGGTGCAGCTTTCAGAAGCAAGAGAGCTCTGTCTTGCTGCCTGATCAAGCCTGTCCTTCTGTGGTACAGTGTAGTTACAACAAACCTTCACAAAGGGGACTATATCATTTCAGCAAAAATCTATTTGAGAACAGAAGACTAGGATTCACTAGTTTTGAAGGAGTGTAAGCTCTCTAAAAAAGACTGTTCACGCTAAATAATTTGTAGTATCACATGGGTACCAAACATATGCATGCACTTGTTTCCATATTACATACACAGAGAAGTATTTAGCCAAGTTCAAAAACATTACAAGAGGCTTAGGGGGGAGTGATGTATTCATTATTTGACTGCAAGCATTTGTACTACACTATACACTTAAGAACAGAAAATCGTCTGACTACCAAGAGGGAAAAGTAACATTTCGCCATGATGCTATTGCGTGGAAGATTATTTTTTCCCCACACGTTAGCTTTCAAGTTAGCAAACCCCATAGGGGCTTGCATGTAAAAGAAGCAAAACCAAAGCAACATCTAGTTCAAAGCAAAACAAACAAACTCAGAAACAGATGTAAGCATCTGGTGGATAAGGGAAGTGTGGATGTGACCCTCACCAAGAGGGAGTACACAGAGCGTTGTTTTGATGTGCTCAGCCTTCTGTGGCAATGCAGTCTGCTGATACACTTGAAAGGGGACAAGAAACCCACAAAAGCCTATAGTTCTTCCTGTGAAATCTACAACTCCTCTCCCTCCAAGTGCTGTATTTGATTATTGGACTCCAAGGAACAATGTTACAGAAACAAAGTTCAGCTACCCAGCATAAAAGAACCATTCTCCCTTGGCTACCAGAGAAGAAAATTTAACTGCTATGTCATTCTGCTTGACCTCCTTAAAATGATAGATCTTAGCCACTGAATATGAAATCGAGTGAAGGATTTCTGCCCTGTATTCCTGCCAGCTGCACCTGGAGATGGAACACACATCTCTGTATTACAATATAAAGAATAGTCAGTTATTATTCCCTCTTTTTTTACTTTGACTTGTTTTTTACTAATGGTGATTTTTCCCATCCTCAAAACCAGAGGGGTTTTTCTAAAAAATGACGGGAAGGACAGAGCAAGGAAGGGAACCAAATCCTGTTTCCTTTCCTCTTCTCCCACCTATTGGCAGAAGAGAAGAGTATTACCACTGCCCCAAAACAAGTAGGCACCTTGGTCCACCTACCGAGGAGCATCTTTGCAATTTCAGCATGTGAAATGCAGAGGTTTTTTCCTCCATTTCATCTGACCAGTTTGTCTTCTGACCAGACTAACCAGGAGCAGAAGCAGCAGAACAGCTCCTTGTTCTAGGACTTTCTGTGGGATGTACTGGTGGGTGTCAACGCCTCGGGCAAATTCTACAAATAAACATTTCAGACAAAGAGCCACAGTATTGGTGTGTGCTAAGGGGGGAGGAAGAAACATCCATGAAATCAACATTTAAAATGCCAGCATCAGACTGGGGAACAAAAGCCTTCTCCATGAGCTGGTACACAGTGCAAGGCTGTTGCCAGCAATACATAATACATGAAGCCTTCATTTGCTCTTTGGAGGGCTGTGTTCACACTGCAGTTCAAACAGTAGTACTTCTGGCTTACAACAGGCCTACAACACATTCCTGACTTAGTCAGGAAAGGAGAAAGATAACCCCTGGAGCCTGAAGAAAGGGATGAGAGCAGGCCCATCTACTCTGGAGCCTTTTTTCTTCAGAAGGCTCGTATCACACAAGGAGGACACACCACTAGGGAGAAAGATGAAAAAACTCACTGTTTCTCATTGACTTAACTTCCACTCCAAGCTATATAAAGACTTTAAAACTTTAAGTACCCATATCCCACATGAAGATACTGCAGTACTGTGTGTTCTGCAATCTTCATAGACTTTAGAGTCAAATTGCCAACATGCTCATTTGCAATATTTATTCCTCAAAGGTTGTCTACACTAATCTTTTCTGGATCTGACCAATTGTTATGTAGTATCAATGAAGTATCTAATATAAAATTACAGTTTTCTCAACCTACAGGTTACTTTTAATGTTGATAACAAAAATTAAGGTACTATCAAGATATAAGAGGAGTTTCATGTTTTGTTGAAATTTGTGTATTTGGATTGCTAGCACGAGTAAAAGAAGGTAACTTCCCAGGCAAAGGCAAAGTGAGAGACCTGAATATTAGCAGCAGACCGTCTACATCAGAATAAAGAAAGAAAGACTTTAAACCTCAGATCAAGGCCTCTTTATGTTAATTCTCACTACTTGTCTGGTGGCAGTAGGCAAACTGAATCTGAAAAACATAGGCTGAAGGAGACAAGCCTAAATAGGGAACACGCAGGCCCCAAATACATGACATTTTAGCACTCACTGAATGCAAAAAAAAAAAAAAAAAAAAAGGCACTTGAAAATTCTGTCCTAATATCCACTCAGGTTTCCTACATAGCATGAGCTTTCGGGAGTACAGCAAACCTGATTTCCGTCTCCCACAGACAGATTTCTATGAAGCTTTTAAAGATAATATGATGATGACTTAGAAAACAACAAAGAAATCAAGATTTTTCCCAGCAGAGTAACAAAATATCCATGACTGAAAAGAACTGATACTCACCTTTCCCCTTTTCTCCACCTACAGACTATACAGAATTTAAAGTAAGAATAAAAATACACTTTAATACAATGAATAGTTTTGAATATATGGTAAGAAAAAACGTATGTATTATATCTCTATGCTGATGCACACCAATTATACCAGAAATTAAGAGGAAATAGAAGACAAAAAAAGGGAAAGTCAAAAACCAAAAGGGAAGAAAATGAAACTAAAAGGTTTCAACTAAAAGGAAAAAAAGGGGTGTATGAGGGACAAAATAAAGTTAAATTAATCTGTTGCAGGATGTTCATTAAGATAGTTTTAAAGTAGAAACCTTCAGACTGAAAGTAAAACTTGGTCATATTAAATAAAATCCTGCTGATTTAAATCAAAGAAAAACAAGGAAGAGCTAAACAGGAAGCCCCACAGACATACATTAAATTGAAAGATAATTAAAATAAAAACTGAGAGAAGAAGAACATCAGAAAGTTAAATGAAAACATTCTGCAGTTGAAAGAGGACTGAAGGAAAGCAGTATAAAAGGACTTCAATAACTAAGACAAAAGGAAGTAGCCTAAGGAAAATACTTTCACTGAAGTATGATGAAAATAAAATCTGCACTCAAATTGTTGCATAATAAAAGATAAGGAGAGAATGAATAAGTAACAGCGAAATGAGAATGACAGTGATACTCTT
This sequence comes from Eurystomus glaucurus suahelicus, assembly GCA_032159205.1. NCBI lineage: Eukaryota > Metazoa > Chordata > Aves > Coraciiformes > Coraciidae > Eurystomus > Eurystomus glaucurus. Next base: position 16,655 of record JAVFHW010084315.1, on the reverse strand, counting down.
CAGCACAGATGGGTCTTCTCATTCCCAACACACTAAGAGGAATTCATCATCTCAAAATGAGTCAAAGATTGATGCAAAACAGAAGTGACAAGTAGCAGTGCCATGGCTCATCTGCTATCACCTGGCCAGCCATCAGGCTGCTCTGCTCTAGAAGCACACAAATGTGCACAGTCACTTGACTGCCATAATGGCAAAGCCTGGAATTTGTTCCAGTAGTAGCTGAGTGACCCCTGTAAACACTAGATAAACTCCCTTAAGGACAAGTTTCTGCATTCTCAAAGACTTAAACTATTTGACTTTTTAATCCTAAACCAGAATTTATTCTGGTTGTAGTACTTTGTTTCTTTGCTTACTACAAATAATAGGCCCGGAGAGAAGTATTAACTAACCTTAAAGGTGCACTTGCAACCTTTATTGTCTACGCCTGCACACACAGAGCTTTGATCAACTGAGCTTGGTTTCTGTGATTGGCACTGGATCATATACCACAGATCTATTTCCTTATCTTACATCATACCATATATTAACATTCTAATGTTAAAAAGTCATTTTCCCACCTCAGCGTCTAGAGATTGAACTACAGAGTGGAATATATATATATATAGAAAGTCTCCTAAAATAACAATCTTTTAAAAAAAGTTTTCCAATGTTGTGAACTTGTGCTACTTTCAAGCATTTTTACTCTTGCCTTTGGGGGAATGTAAATGAACAAAACAATCTTGAGCCATGAGGGTGTGACCTAAATGCCATTTTCACTTACTGAAATAAGTTACTAGCAAAAGCCAGTAGATTAATTTTACATGGAGATATTAAAATAGATGATATCTTTATAAAAATACATGATTTAGCATAACTTCTGAGAAACACTGTAGAGCACATGAATACAAGAAGTTCAATTAGGTGACACCTGTGTTCCTTTCTGTCATCAGACACCAAAATTATACATAAATAGGAGTTACATGTAAAAGCAACTCATTTCCTTCATGGAGTAGATGGATAAAATACAATTATAACTGTCCAAAATATTGCAAGACTGGAATAGGTATTGAGCCATGTGAACCAGATCATTCTCTCCTGGTGCCTGAATGCAAACTAACAGGATGGGACCACACTTGCAAGGGAGGAAGGGGAGTGAGTGAGTGTGAAAAGATCTGGAAGAAAAACAGTGTGTAAGGCTGCGCAGAAAATCAGGATAGACATTAAAAACTTAATACAGAAGTCAAAAAAAAAAAAAAAACAGTTGAGAAATTTATCGGACAAAATGCTGTCTAGAAAGATCTGACTTGAAAGCAAAGAAACTGTCTCTTGTTGCTTTTTTTCCTACATTGTTCAGTGAAGAAGGAACTGTCTGGTCTGTCTTTACAACCAAAAGTAAATCTGGAATACATATATCTAAACTTCTCTTTCTGATGAAAATAATCTGAAAAACCTTCCCTAAAATTAATTAATAGCTCCATGTCTGAGAAGCTGCAACACCAGTGTTAAAGCAGGACTGAAAGACAGAAATCATTAGCTTCTTTTCCTCTTTAACCAAGCTGAAAATACTCCAAAAACCGCTGAGAATTTTGCAAGAACTAATATGGAACTCAACTGTTTCTGGGAAGTGCTATAGAATGGCTTGCAGGTAAAAAGAAAATCTTTGTTAGGGCAGTAATTAATTACAAAGCATTTAGGCAGACTGAGAGGCTCCACTGCAACACCTTCTGTCCCATATGGCAAAATTATTCAATGATACCCTTAAGCTATAAAATCAACCTTGAAAACTTAACAAGAGAAGCTGCAAAAAGGGCAGACAAAGTCAGAAAGTAATTTCAAAAAGAATATGAAAATGAAAGTTCATTACCTGCATCAGGATTGCTGGAAAGCGTTAACAGTTGTTTCCTACCCAGTTTTACCTGCAGTAGTCTAAAAGGGAGAACAGGGATTTTCCTGAACTTACATAATGCAAAAATCTACTAACTTCATAGGGAAAGCTCCCTGGGAGGCACACTTGGCTCAGCTCAACCTTGTCACCTAAAATAATGGCCAGGGAATCAAACAGGAAGAAGTAATTCTAGGGAACAACGGTAGTAGCCCCCCTGCGATGTTGTTACTGAAATTCCCCAAAGGCAGAGAGTTACTTAGATCTGAATAAGTCTTTAACATCTTATATGAAGCCAGGGACCTAGCTAAAGGCCAGGAGAGGTGATTAAGGCACAATTCCATCAGCAGTGGCAGCGGAAGTCTTGAATTTTGGGTCAAACGTCAGTAAAGGTATCTAGAATAAATTAGCAGTTGAACAGCATAGAAATATATGAAAGATGATGAGACAAGCCCAAAGACACTTAGAGGGTGTAAAACTGGTCACGGGTCTCCAACCGTCTTTTATGTTGGTGTGCCACCAGATGGAACAACTGCCAGTGAGAAACACCTCTGGATCTAGAAGTACATAATCCATGAGAAACAGCCACAAAATCTCAGCAAAATTGATTTGGTTCTCATTTCCTATGGTATACCATAAGAGATACTATATAAAGGTCAAGGGAAAACTCACCTTGTGGCTATGTGCTGAATGACATTTTGGATGGGATGCTGCTATGAAAAAGGCTAGTATTTTTGACCAAAGACACTATCTTCTTGCTGTTGTTTTGGTTTGGGTTTGTTTTTTTTTTCCTGAGCGTGTTCACAGAAATGGCATTCTCTTATAAATCACTAGGATTATGTCAAATTACTTACCTCTGGCATTTATTTCTCCCCTGCAATAGAAACTGTCTGCAAGTGCTCAAACCCTGGCTAGACAGCTGGGTCAAAAGCAGAAACAGTGTTTTGCTAAAATATGTTGATCTTGGCAAGGATCCATTCAACACATCACCACAACAATAGATTTAAATAGAGACAGAAAAAGCAAGCCTGCTAGTGCCAAAAAAAAAAAGAAAAAAAGAAAAGGAAAATAAAGCCCATTTCCTATTCTCAGTATGGCAAGTAACAAAAAATATCTGTTAACAATCAAATGAAGCTGAGAAAGCAGTGTTAAAAAGGCTTGGAAGACAGCAAAAAAGATCAGAACAGATATAGAAAGGCAATATGCACTGGACTGCAGAGCCCACTTTATACCATCACAGGAAGAGGCATAAAAACCAGCATGATGTATATTACTGCTATCATCTATTAAAAGAGTAGGAAATATAGTTAAAATATCAAATAAAGATGGACAGGCATGACATCATGGATTACAGTTCTGTCAAAGACGTGTTTCTTTCTTTGTTCAGAGTTAGTTCTTCAGAGCGAACAATTTCTTCCTTGCCTCTTCCTAATCAGAGCTCCTTGTTCATAGTTATATGGCACCTAACACGATGCAGACTCCCTAAACACTAGCCACTATAATATATTTATCTGGTGAGTAGAAGAGCATAAACAGGTGCAGTCTACAGTTAAGATGCTTTAAAATCTTCTAAAATAATAGGTAATTCAAGGATGCTGGGCAACAAAATGGTAGCAATATATTTACTCTAACATCTTCTTAAAAAAAAATTAATAGCTCTTTGGATAACCTTTTCAAGGCACCTTCTTTCCCAACTGAGAAGTAGAAATGTATTTTTTTAAATGTGGATCAAATGCAATGTTTCTGCAATATTTGCATATCACTAGTCAAGTCAAAGACACGCTGTAATGCCACTAGGAGAATTAGACCCTTTCATTTTCACAAATTTTGTTCTAATCTATGGCATCAAACAGATGCAAGATGTGGCTTTGTACCTGGGAACACAGGCTCATCAAAGTATTCTAATATTAATCCGTTCTAAACAGTATCAGAATACATAAGCTTCCCAGTTCAGTATTAAACCTGGTTCCCAAAACTGTAGAGAGTATAAGAAAACTTTCATGTGTGATGAGGTTGCCAGTTGACACACTTTTTTCTTTTTTAGGATGGAAACAGAGCCACAAGCACCTTCATAGTTATTACAGGAAGTAGCACTTCAGCCACTAAAATACCATTATAGGCTTGATTTACCCACTGAAAAGCACAAGGTAAATTTATTTTTTTCAGTTCAGAGGTGTATTTTTTTCATATTAATGTACATTTTGCAAAAACACAACACATCTTCTCTTAAGCACTGCAAGTGGGAGTTAGCAGGGCTTTCGGACTGACTGTTACCAAAATGGTGAAAGCGAATACATAATAAAGCAATATAGCATGCAAGAAACTTGCAGTCTTGAGATTTTGTTTTGCTGCTTCAATCAATCAGGCAATAGCTTACATGGTTTGTAATGATTTGTGACTATACAAGGATATGGAGTTAATATAGGCCTGTGACGTTTCAACACACTGTGACAGTGTCATTAATGAAAAAGGTGGGAATAAGGGGTACCTCCTTCATCAGATGGCCTTGTTATCTCACTGCAGTAAGAAAAGGTAGGGTTCGTGTCAGAGCCATCTGATTTATAATCTCCCAAACTGGTAGAACGTAAATACTGCTTACTGTAACGGCTTGCTCTTTCTACAAAGGTAGAAAGAAAGAATATCACAGTAAATAGATGACAGAAGTGCAAAGATGAGCAACAGCAAACACCCCAACACTGCTAACATTGACATTCATACACCAATGGCATTAAAATTAGAGAAAGTGAATTGTTTGCAATTTTGTATCCATTTTGAACACTATTAATTCAAAAGGTTGTTTCAAAATCAGATACAACTAAGCTTGTTTTCTACTTTAAAAGAAGAAATGGAAGGTAGGAAGGAGATGCTGGAAAAAAGGGAATGCAGATGAAGCATATGAAAATTTCTGGTGGAAAGTCACAACGTTGCTTTATTCTAGCATGCATACAAGTGCATGTGGCAATGCTGCTGTATGACATTCAAAAGAATATTTAAAATTGCACTATCAGTAGCAAAGAAAATACATGTGCAAAATCAAACATTTAAAATAAACACCACTAGGGGGAAAAAAATTCAAAAACTTGCAGAGCCAAAATATTGCTACCTATTATTACATTACCTTCTCCTTTTTCACCTACCCTTAAATTATGAATACCTCAGAGTTGCAAGCAATAGCACAAGGCATTATATCATGTGCCATATAAGCAAATTGTGCATAGAAAAGAAATAAATTTCATATATAGGCCACCTTCTATAACTCTGAAATTTTTGTAAGCTCCAACTATTTGAAAATTCTACTTATAGTGAGGAGAAAGTAGGTCAATGTTTTTTAAGTACTTGCAAGTGGTATGAATAACTGTTGTTTAGGGCAAGATTTATTTCACTATTTCTTATCTGCACATGTGATTACAGCTAAAGTTCCCATAAAACACTGCTTTTAAAATACTACAGTTATATATATATACACATATATATATATGAATGAAAACATATTTACAAAACATATGGCTGACACATTGACCTGAAAATTTACCGTATCAGGTTAGTTTCATAAACATAAGAAATTTAGTCTAACTGGGGCAAAGTCAGGATATAAGCAATACCAGAAAGCATATGCAGACTCCTAGACTGAATATTGTCCTCCAGAGGATCAATGTCGAAGATGGAGCCAGGATCTGTGCGCCAAACTTTAAGATCTTTTCCCAAAGCACAGAAGTGATAAGACAGACAAACAACAAAGGAAGTAAAAGCATGAAAGGAATGAGTTTTAACAATCAGCAACCAATGTCCTTCATCTAGGAATTAACTAAAAGATCTGAAAGGACTGGAAAGCACTGATTTCCTGCTTAAAAGAACTTAGTGCATTCATTTTAAGCACTATACTATTTTAAGATTTTTTCTTTCCCTTTTCTAAATATGACCATAGTATTTTCTTAAGTATAAATAAATGGCAACAAGTTAAATATCACATACCAGAGCTCTTTTCCACTAGCAGGACCAAAATCGTCAGAGCTACAAGACAACCTCCCCAGTCCATGGAGACATATACTTATATAGTATATATACTATATACACTTATATACTATATACAGAAGCAATATCAGGGGCATAGTTCATCCATACTAAATTTCTACTAGTTGCTCAATTAATATAAACTCAAAAGTATGCATCTTTCTTAATTAATAATTAAAAACAAATGGACTAGTGACAAATTCAGTTGCAGAAACCTACACTGTAGACATCTACAGCTGGGTAAAATGAAGCTCACTCTTGATCTTAACCAGTAACTCCCTCTGGCTTCCAAATATCTAAGTTTCCTGGGACAGAGATTTACTGTTGATCCACTATCCCACTACCAAAAAGCATTTTTAAAATTCATTGTATGAATTCAGTGACAATTGTATGAATACAGATTCAATCACCTTCTAACTTTTAACAAATAATTATAATGTTTCACAAGAGAAGACTTAGAACAAACATAGAAGCAGCTACAGTGTAAATTCTTGATCTACTCACATCAAAGATATACAATTCATATCTGATATGTTTAAAAATATAACAATAATCTCACCTCTCCAAACTAGTTTAAAATAAAACCTTGATGTTATGTACAATCCGTTAAAGCACAAATCTACAAGATCACACCTTTTTGCTCATGGTTTGCTTCTTGGGCAGACCTGTCTGCAAGATTTGCGCAATGCATTGGAAGTGGGAAAAATAACTGTCTTCCCAACTCACTCCTGTTGCTGATTTGAGTGGTACTAAGCTAAATAATGGGTTGGTAGGTAAAGTAGTACTGTGGGTTCCCAAATACATCATGTTTCAAATGATTAATAGCCTAGAGGCAATGGAAAGGGCAGAGCTAATAAACTAAATCCCATGGCTTTAGAATACATTAAATGTATGTACATTATGTGTTATCTACTGCAACTCTCAGAAGGTGAGGCATAATGCTAACTCCCTCTTGACAAGATGAATAAAAGCCAACACAAAATGTTTTGATAAACTACGTGTTAGTCCTAACACTGATAAATTATGCAACTACATAAAGCACTGACAGGTATGAGAGGAGTGGGGGAACTGGTGAATGCTCAATTTTTTCCTGTTTGATCATGCCTTACTAAGTAAAAACATAATAGGCCCTGCAGTGCTGGTATTGGTGGATGAAAAACTAGATGTGAGCTGACAATGTGCGCTCGCAGTCCAGAAGGCCAACTGTACCTGGGCTGAATCAAAAGAAGTGTGGCCAGCAGGGCAAGGGAGGTGCTTCTATCCCTCTAGTCTGCTCTCATAAGACCACACCTGGAGTACTGTGTCTAGCTCTAGAGTCCTCAGCACAAGAAGGAAATAAACCTGTTGAAGCAGATTTAGAGGGGGGCCACAAAAATTATTAGAGAGCCGGAACACCTCTCCTACAAAGAAAGGCTGAGAAAGTTGGGGTCGTTCAGCCTGGAGAAGAGAAGGCTCCGGGCATATCTTATTGCAGCCTTTCAATATTTAAAGGGGGCCTACAAGAAAGATGGAGACAATATTTTTAGCAAGGCCTGTTGTGATAGGACAAGAGGTAATGGTTTTAAACTAAAAGAAGGCAGATTTAGACTAAATATAAAGGAGGAATTTTTTTATGATGAGGATTTTGTAACATTGGAACAGGTACCAGAGAGATGGTAGATGCTCCATCCCTGGAAACATTAAAGGTCAGTTTGGACAGGACTCTGAGCAACCTATCTAGTTAAAGATGTCCCTACTCACAGCAGAGGGGTCAGATTAGGTGACCTTTAAAAGTCCCTTCCAACCCAAACTATTCTAAGTATGGCTTCATTGCAGCATCAGTGTAGCAGCCATTGATTTGTATAGATTTTATCCATCTCTGTAATCTGAAATAGTATACACAAAATCAGAATCTTGACAATTTACAGCACCAATCAATTTTAACTTCCTGGTAACTTTTGCCAATTTAAAATATCCTTATACTCACATGAGAATCATGGACCCTCTTTAGTCACAGATTCAAAGCTCAGTTAATTGATCTTCATGGATTTAGAATGGCTTTAGCATGGTTAAAACCGATGCCTATTTTCCAAAGCAGAGGCATTAATTTTAGCAATCAGGCATTTGAAAGAGTTGTTACAGTTTCACCAATATTACTCCAAAAATCAACCATACGGACTCTAATACAGAGGTACTTTTCCTAACTGACTGAACAATCATCAGCTAGGAAAAAGCGCAAGAGAATCTTGGTTGATTTTTCAGTCTGTGATTTTGTCATCTAGTTGCCAAGGACACTCCATGAGCAGGGAGTTCAGTGCTTCTTTTTAAACAAGCAGCTACTATAATTGCAGTTCACTCTGAAAAAGCATTAGCTGAATATCACTGGATATTAGGCTTACAGGTTTTTCATGGCCTATTTCCTTTAAATAGTTGCACTACTTTTGCTGTTTGGTGGGCCGGGGAGTTAAGATCCTGTATCCTGTGTGTTTTGATACTGGAGTATTTTATGGTGATAAACAGTATTTCAGTTACTTACAGCTCAAAAATTTACCTCAGGGATTTTCTTAATCCTAATCTGTTTGTGCTAGCATGCCTTCAGTTACTGAACACAGGATTGCACTCATGATTTTTTGATATGGCTACAGCACATATACAGTGCAGTACAGAGGAGGAGGTCTGAAGTGTGCACTAAACAGCATATTGTAAACTGTATATTAAACTGCAGTTTTGCAGGAGCTTTTTTCCACTCTGGCTCTAACTGTAGCTGGAAGTGATTTCAAGTGCTTGGGTCTCTACAGACAATGAATTTCTGAACAAGTTGTTGCCCTGGATCCCAAATGTGTGACCCTCTGAGACTTCTGTACTCTTAAAAGCATCAGTACCTTCCCCAAGCAGAGCTCTCTAAACATTCACTTTTGAGGAATCCCTTCTGACATAAGGCTGTAGCTAGAGACATGTAAAAGGTGGGTATACTAAAAGAAAGAAATACACTTCTTTCTGTGGTAGAGGCTCATTTAGAGACTTTAAGGGAAAGAATGAACAAGCATTTACCAGGAATGATATAGACATAGTTAACCTTGCTTTAGGTAGGAGTATAGACTATGTGACCCACCGATTAGTCCATTTGACCTGCAATTTCTCTGTTTTTTGAGAGGCTGACTTAAAGCCAGCCTTTGCTATTATTACTATGGAAGGATTTTAGAGTGCTATCTCAGCGTGTTTTCCCATACGTAGAACCTCTGGGGTCTACACTGTTGTAAAGCATAGAAAAACAAAAAAAGGGCACACCAAAAGAGGGGTGAAAAAAAAAAAAAAGAGGTTACTATTTCCTTTGCCACAGCAGACTTGCTAACATTTAAGATATTTCAAATATCCATTTTTATTTTGAAATAGTGCTTATTATGGATACTCCAAATTACATCTTGATACAATACTCTGTCTCTACATGCACAACCAAACCGTATTCTGCCCTCTGAACACCTGGTGTTATCTTGGACCATCTTTTAGAACATCATTTTTGAACACTGATGTTTGTCTTACCAGAGAGTTGATTAATTACAGCTTGAGATGATATTGAAAGCTGTATGAAATACTGAAACAAGATGTAAACTGAGCATGTGCAGATCTGGAGAAATTTATGACTGATTGACAGAAGGGGAAATCTCAAACTGGTCTGCAACATTTAAACAGTGACATCTTGGAAAATCACAGCTTTAATCATCTCTCTTCCATACAAAATGAAGGTTACCTTGATATTTTGGCCTTTCTTGAAGAGTCAAAATTCAAACTAAATGCTCAGCAATGACTATCCATATTTGAAAAAAAAAAAATTCACAGCACAAATGACCATAGATCTCCCATTCATTCCCATAACTACTTCACTAGAGCCAGTAGTTCAACACCAGTTTCATACTGAGAAATGAGTGAAAAATAAATATGTGAGTACTTTTTCTTGATTATTGGAGAACACAAGCAGGGCTTTCATCTTCCACACAGTGTTTTCAGTAGCAACAGTATTTAAGAACTTACCAACTATTATTCCAGGCCTTCTATCCATTTCAACGATATGTGGATGCACACCTTTATACGCTGCATCACTCACAATTTGTGTGTTTTTCCGCACCCGCTCTGTCACAGGATCATCCACCACTGGGGTGAAGCCTCTGCCCTTTGTCTTCTCAAAATCTTCATGGTATTTTACCTAGGAAAACAAGAAGAATTGCATTTTTTCCCAACCTGCAACTGACAGCAAATAGTTATTGTATGCAGGAATGCATACATGTTTGTTTTATGAGGCACTTACATTCTCTGGGTTTTGCAAAATAATGCAATCGTTACACACATGAGATAGGTTCAATGTTCAGCCAAGTCTTTTCTATCTCCCTAACTTGATTTCCTGATATTTTAGTATCATTTTTGCATTTGTTTTCTATTGTCACTGAATTACACATTAACTCAAGCAGCAAAGCATCATCTTACAGTCACAGAGGACAGGAAAAGGCCTTAGGAGGTCATCTAGCCCATTCCCTTCTTCTCTAAGATATGATAGCTCTCCACTGATGCAGACAATTACATCTGTCAGTAAAAAAAATATTCCAGCAGTAATAGTTCTAAAAAACTCAAGTATTTTAATTCATTGAGAATTTTGATTATATGCACAGTTTCATACAAAAGGTGATCTTTTCCTCTTTTGTTTTATCACATGCCAACTGGCATTAAACATAGGTTTTTAGAAAGAACTGCAGTTATTCGAAGTAGCCTGCTTAAAAAAAAAAATTAAAACAAAGGACATTAGGGTAGGAAGTGTTATACAGCCAGCTATTGGAACAAAACCAGTATTAGTAAGAGTTATAAAGTAGTATCCCTGATTATGCATATTCACTTTTTAAATTGTCTTAATCATCAAAGAATTAAACTGACACATTCTCACACAAGCAAATGCACACAAAACAACTCATTCCAAGAACAAGTCACGCAGAAACCAGGAACGTGCACAGGCACAAGATGAAGTGTGTCACCTAATCCAGTCAAACCGTATGATGCTCAAATGAGGTGTGTACTTTTTTAAAAGAAAAAAAACCAAACAAACAGAAGAACAGACTTTTAACTGTTAGAAAACTGTTTATTAGTATTTTGAAAATGTTCATTACAGTCATATGCAGTTAGCAAACACGCCCTCAACAGGCATGGGACAATATTCCTTCTGTATTTGAGCAGAAAGTTTCATCAGGTACCTATATTAATGGAAGGCAAACTCCAGTGGAAGTCAAGTGCCATTCCTTAGCATACGCTAGTTATAGGAAGAAAGTACCCTACCATTGAGATGTTGTTTTGTGTTTCTTTGACATGCCTTAGCTCAGGTGTGTCTAGAAGCACACTACGTCTACCTTTCATCTGCCTCTGATCACTGCTGTACTTGACCTGCAAAACAGCAACAACAGCACACGTTTTTTGTTTACAGTAGAATGGATGGTGAGAATCATGCCATGCAATGGTATCCTTTCCAAATCACAATGCCCAGCATTTTATTTGTTTCTTTCTTTACACTCACCTTCTAGTGACTTATTTCAGAGGGAGAATACAGATGAGCTAGTGTATTGATAAGGCCAAAGGGCAGGTTTATTCCATCAGTCACTTACTCAAAAAAATAGTGTTTACCTGAAAGCTGAAACTCTTGAATGTTTAAATGACGTAAGTGAAATAATTCATTTATCAACTGAAAAAATAAAATAAATAATAAGAAAACACCACTGTAACTCAGATATCTTGAAAACATATTTGTATGGCTGATTATATGCTATCTTCTTATTAACCAACAGACGTAGATTCTCAGTCCTCAGTCTGCAGCATAAAAGCAACATGTCTGGGACAAATCTGAATATGCTGTTTTCAAAGTGAACATTTGGGTTTTGTATTTTGTGCATCAGTAAGTAGAGAACCTCCTATTGTCACATTTCTTCTAATCAGCTTCTTTTGTGACAGTTTACAGACATGTAAAGATGCAAGGTACACTATGTATTTAAAAAAAACCCAAACAAAACAAAACCCAGAGGTAAGCCTAATCATAAAAGCCAAGAAAAATATAGTATTTTAGTCTTTAGTGTTTAGTAATAGGATTTATTTAGGACTACTC
>JAVFHW010084314.1:0-11271 GCA_032159205.1 Eurystomus glaucurus suahelicus | reverse complement strand
TAGCCTTATCTTCAGGAGGAGGGATGGAATTTTTTACCTCCTAGCAATGACTGTTAACGAAGAAAGAGGTCCCACCAAAGATGCTACAGCTGCCATTTCAAAGGAGACGTAATTCAACCTAACCAACTGGATTTCTTATGGTTTCTGCCTCAATCGTGTAACTCCTCAGAAGCTACACACCACTGTCTTCACTAGGAATCCACCTTCTCTTAGTGATAACGTGTCAGCCAACACATTTTAAGAACACATCTTCCTCACATGGATGAGGTCCTCAAGGGTTACCGTGATAGGACCATGTTTAGGCACCTTGAATGTTTGCCACAAGTACTTTATCTAAGGCAGACAGATTATTAAAGCTTTCAGTGCAGCTTTTCCAGTGAGCGGTATTTCTCATTACAAGGCAGGCTGCAACAGCTCATCAATCTTGGGCAAAAGATAATTAATCAGCACCCAGAGCCATTTTTGCAAATACAAAGCCCGGTTGAAACAAACCAAAATAAGAAAGGAAAAAAAAAAAAAAACCAAAACAACAACAACCCAACACATGACAGAGCTGTTGGCACTTGCCAACTCCTCTTGATTAAACTTATTTTCACCTCCAGGTGCATACACAGGATGAGTTTTGTTAATTAAACCTGCCAGTCAACTCATTATGCATTCAATTAAAAAAGCCTGATGCCTTGATTTTATGCAGCTGGCGGGCTGCGCGGTGACAGGCCATGTTGTTATCGTGCACAGGTTCTAATGGGGAAAGGAGAAGAGACGCTCCAAAATATGGCTAAGTGCGATATTTGCTAATTGGACATCCTCTTGGTGTTTTGTCATCTCTTTTTTTTTTTCCCCCCCCTCTTTTTGAGGCTATAACGGATGGGGTTGTTTATCAGACATACAGCCTGGCTGTGTAAAGTGAAAGTCGAGGCAGAGTGTTGTTCATCTCATTTGGAAACCCATATAGATGCTCAGAATATTCATGATAGACTCTGGCAAGGTTAAGAGACGAGGAGAGTGGCACCTAGATGCCATGGTGATGAATGCGGTGTGAATAGATTAGACAGAGGCCCTGAAGCTTCTATAAAATTGTGGGGTTTTAATTTAGATGAAAGATAGCCTTTATTCTCAAGGCATCACGCTGAGAGTCGGCAGATCTGGATGCAGGTCCTGGCTCTGCTGCAAACTCCCTATATGACCTTGAATAAATCCCAGAGGACCACGCTTTAAAGGTATCTACAGTTACATCTTTCAAGTGGCAACCCTTAGCCACCTCTGTGTTCCTCATCTACCCACAGCTAACTGAAGGCTATCGCTTCTCCTATGCCTACCGCTCTCCGCGCTATTTATACTCAGCTTCCCAAGAACAGACAATATCTCTTGTTATACACTGCAACAAAACCTGTTACAATGGATCTCCAATCTCAGATGACAGAACGAAAACCTCTAACATTTGTGACAAAAGAATTTGTGGTTGCATGCAACAGTTTTACAGTTACCTCACGCTGACATTTCTAAATCTGCTCCAGCGTTGGCCACAAATATGAGAAACGACCTACAACAGAGGTGACTCATCTGTCGTGCTCTGAGGCACAGAATTAATTTCCACTGTTTCTGGTGTTTTCTTCAAGTTTGCAGGCTTTCGATACGGCTGCTTGTACAGACAAGAGGTATACTACTCCAGTACAGTGTATTAATGACATCTCTCCACTTAGAACATGCTCTTGTGATAATCTGGGAACTTCATTTAATGCATATACCATCAATGGAAAGACATTAGGACAACGGCAATAGCACTGATTTCCTCTTTGTTTTGTTTTGTTTTTTTTTTAAGTGCTTTCTGATGATGACTTTTCACATCTTTACTGCAGTTCTTCAGTTTGTCACTGGGTCTTTTGTGACTGGTGAGGAATGAACCAGCCATTCTGTGGAGTCCTCTACATTACACCTCTCTCCTAGAGTTAACCGTAAGTGTGAGGAACTGAACTTTGACCAAGGAGATCCCTTGAGTGTTGTATGTTTTATCAGACTATGAAACAGAGAGGGGTTTGTTATTATTATCATAACCTTCTTTGCTGTCTGGTTTCATGCCCCCTGCAACTGCTGGAAGCAATGGCCCAGATTCACAAGGATGTCTAAGGACAAAAAAGATACACCAATACCTGGTAAACTCTAACAGATGTCTCTAGTGACCTGAATCCCATTGACCACTGACATAGGAGAACTGGTGCAAGTCCGGAATGACTGTTCCAGACCAGCTAAATGCAAATCAACAGTCAAGCCTCTCTTCCCTTGTGGATTTTTTTTTTTTCTTCTGTTAGCAGCTGTGTCCCTATCATCACAACTAGCAAGGCAATTTGTGGTTGGATGCAAAATGCAGCTGGTCTGAATTTTTTATTACAACTTTTATTGAGAAATCAATCTGTTCTCTGACCCAGACTTGGAGTGGAGTCTTTCATATCCCAGGTGAAAACTTGGCCCACTGGGCCAGCAGCTGCTCTGTTCAAGAGTTTCATTGTCCTATGAAACTTCTCTAAAAATCATGGCTTAGACTCACCTCTGGGTGGAGGAAAGTGATAAAATCTCAGGCTTTTTTAAGCAACGTGTCATTCTTGAATTCTGGCCAGCCACAGATGTCTATCACCTTTTCCAATAGATGATGATTTGCAATTCCACCCACGTGTGAACAGTTTATTAACACATCCTAATACACAGAGACCAGCAGCTACTGCTAAACAGTCTTAAGACAGGACAAAATTTTCTGCCTCTCCTCAAACTTCCAGTACAGGAAAATCATTAGGTTTGCATGGAAGATACCCCACTGAAGAGTTACAGATTTTTTTATTTGAAGGCAGCACAGATCAGATGCTGCGGTTCTCCCAAGAGACACAACAGAGACAAGCATGTGTGTGCTGGCGTGTACATGGAGGGGAGACCATGCACATCAGATCAATAGTCCATCTAGTCCAAGCTTCCTGTATGACAACGGTGCTAGGGAAGAATATAGGAACAGGATACATACAGAGAGGTCTTTCCATGCTTTGTCTTTCCAGCCTTGGATGCAGGCACTTGAGGGATTTTCTCAAACAGAGGTTACACCAGGTTAAAACTAAACTCGCCACCTCAAAGGAAACTCAAAGCAAATCTAAAATAAAAATAACAGACAGTGCAAAAAAAGTTGGAAAGCCTTTTCCCATCCCATCAGTGTAATTGCTGCTGTCCTCTATCCACATTCATTTGCAAGGATAAAAAAGAAAAAGAAAATTACTGGTCTACAAGTAATTGCTTTCTTCTCCTGACCTAGAAAATAATAATAGTTTGCATTTCTATAGCTCCTTCTGTCCAGAGATCTCAAAGCACTTTGCAATCACTTATTAATCATTGCTCTCGGACCCTTGCAAGGTTGGTAGCCAAAGTGCAAAGTACTCTGTACCTGCCTGGAGATGCACAGAGAAGACATGGCACAGTCACAAAGAGGCATCTAGGGAATATGACAGAGTCCCTCCCACCAAGGAATAAACTTATATGCCCAGCCAGGTGGAAACAGCCCCACTCCCACTTACTTCACTGCCAACTATCAAGCACAGTGGGAGGTGAATGTCCCTGTCTCCAGGCTGGAGGAGCTCAGAGCACAGACCAAGCTCCAGCATCCACCAGAGCAGTTTTGCAAGGCTGTTGATCGGGTCCTTGTAAAACACAACAGTTCTCTCTGTGCTGCTCACCTCTCATCTGATCCTGCTCTCCACTCTATGGAGTAGAAATCTGGATGATGCTAGGAGAAGGTTGGACTTGATGACCCTGGAGGTCCTTTCCAACCATAACGATTCTGTGATTCTGTGGATGCTGTGCAAGTTTTAATGTCACTTTTGCAATGAATGGGGACACTCTGGCTATATGTTTAGCTTGCCTTCCCAATAATCAGCCTCTGAGCAACTGAAAATTGAGCGCAGGATCTGAGAAGGGAAAGGCAGGACGTGCCCAGGCTCTATGTACAATTTTGTACCATCCTCTAAAGACCTAGTGTTATTTTGATTCCCTATTCCTGTAGGCAACAACTGAAAATACTACCCTTAGTACAGGTCATTGTCAGCAAATTACTGCTTTCTAAAGATGAGGAGGCAGTGACTTAAGCAGCAAGGAAAGATTAACAGAACCAGAACAAATCCAGAGTTACAGCATTTCATAATGGTAAGTCCTCATTTCTGTAGCTCTTTCCTACTTGAAACACTGCTATTACCCTTATGGTGTATTGTGTCCAATACTTAACCAGACTGAAAGCCTGCCTGAAAGAAGACTATCTCTTTTAGCCTATTAGAGTAAATGAAATAATAATTGTTCCCTTACCATGCTGACTTTTTATCCAAGAACTGCAATAATATTTTACATGTATTAAATTAAGACTCAATCTCTATAAGGTAGGAAATATTCCCACTTGGTGGAATCAAGAGACAAAGAATCAGCCACTGTACATAACACCACAGCCTCGGTGCACTCTGCTGGGTAGGAAACGTGCCTGATTTGCAAGCATTACTGAGTCATTAGCAGAGCAGATGAGTTTTGGAAAGCACATAACTGAACGAGGAGCTTCAGTTCTGCTTTCCTAAGTGTCTCGAGACCTTGCAGTTCATGTTACTTTGCAGCGGTAGTGGGGTCCTTAACATGTTATTGGACGTGAAGCTGTACTCCTAACCCACAGCCACCCATAAGATGGTCGCTACCCTCAACCCTTTGCACCACACTGATTATACAGTTTCTTCCATCTAAAAATCTTCTGCTGATCCTCAAGCCAGATGGCCCTTTAGTACAAGCTGACCTCTTTGGCCCAGGAGCTAAACGTGTTAACAAAATTTCTTGCAGGAAATATCCTTCTCTCTGCTGAGGTCTGAAAATGATTTCTCCCTCCTGGCAGATGGCAGAGCTGCCATACGATTGACATCTTGGCACCGCTACAGGCTGGCCCTGCCAAGGGTATTTCTGGAGCACGGGACCATTAGAGCTTCATAGCAAAGTCTGGAGGGAGGCAGTGACGCAGAGGAAGATGGGGAGGAGCCTGCAGGTCTCAGATGTCAGCTCCATAACAGTATTTATTGCAAAATAACAAATGATGTTAAGCTCAGATAGGGAATTTCAGACATTAAGCACACTTACGGCATCCACAAGAAAGCGAGGTTAATTTTGTGCCAGTGTTTTAATACTTTACCCTGGATCCAGGTGAATTTGATTAAAAATTAAGAAAACAATTTTATTCTTATTTATTCTCATAAATGCCACTAGCCTCATCGCACACCAAGGAGTCCCCTTGCACTATTTAAAACTGCAATAAGAATAAGACCTTAGCATTAGCTTTTTAAAAGAGGGACCTTCTCCACATGAGAAATAACTGTTCTGAGAAAGGGACAAGGAAGGGGAAAGACCTCTCCAACCCATCCAACGAGAGAGAACAACATGCAGCACTGCTACAAAACCAGCTGCCCCTCCAGTGGACATGACCAACTTGTCCTTGCTCCTTTCTGTCCCTCACTAGGGTCTCCTGGGACTTACTAGCTCCTTCTCGACAGGCCGAGTCCTCGCAGTAAGCAAACAGGACGGTCTCATCACACATGACCTCCACCAAGGCCAAGGGAGCATCAGAGCTCAGCTGCACTCCTGCTGCAGCTGGGCAGAGGTCAGCTGCAGTTTGACCCTGCTTGGTCAAACAGTCACTCTCTTGGCCAAAAAACAGTCACCTCAGCTTCATGGTCCCAATACTCACCCTCCTCGCAAGCAGGAAGGCGGGGAAAGACCCATAATACACTTTCCATGTCTACAGTAAGTCCTTGTTTTCTCCACCTTGTCTTGCCTTTCACTCTGAGGCACAGCAAACCCTCATTTTCTCAAAAGCAGAACACATCCAAGTGTGGTCCACACCAGAGTGACACCACCCGGCAAGGTTACAGCCAGAGCCACCAGGCATTTGCCATTAGAACATTCTTTATTAAAAACTCCACCTGAGAACTATTCCTCTGAAATGTGCTGGGTTTCAGATAAGCATGTTTTATATTCTTTGTTTTGTTCTGTCCTTTCCCAGTTCTGAATGCCCATCCTTTTAACCTCATACCCACACTGAGAAAATCTTGGCATTTTCCAAGCTGCTCTTTTTGTCATCTCATTCTGAAAAAAAAACCAAACGCGCCCTATTCACTCACCACTTCCTCTCAATAGCTAATGCTTGGGCTATTTCTCTGTGTGAGGACTAATCTCTCTGTGTATTTAACACGTACAGCTATTGCTCAAACAGCCAGAAGGCAAAACTAAAATCAGGGACCGAGAGCTGCATTAGATAAGTTGAATGCTGGAATTAAAATACTCCAAGAAACTCCAGGCTCAATACATAGTGTACCCACTAGATGGGGCAAAAAGCTATATTCTGTCTTAAAAAAAAAAAAAACAAACCTCCCCAGGTGCTCCTTTCTTCACAAGTGTCCCGCCCATCAGACGAGGGAGAAGGTCAGGGCAGAAAGAGCTCTGAGTGCTAAACTGCTTTCTTCACCTCTAAAGCCGCTCCAGGCTGGAGCAGCTCAGCACATTGGCTGTGCTCCCATATTCCCCACACACGCTCACCTGCCAGGCCTGAATGACTACAGCCAGGAATTAAATAACCCAGCCAAACCTTGCCTCCACACCAAAGCTGCCACTTAGCAAGGGGCTCCTCTGCTGAGGCTGGTGTGCAGGGGCGCCTGTGCACTGCCCGGACGTTGCAGAGGAAGGATGGACATGCTCCTCAGAAGAATGTACAGCCATGGCACAGAGTTGCCCCGGCTGACAGCTCAGCGTGTTGTAAGTGCTGTGGAGCCCATGCAAACCCCCAGCTCCAAAGAAGCTGAAAGCAGGGAGAGGAAAGGAAAAGAACTGAACTCTTTCCCTGCTGAAAACTTCCCTCCCGCACAAACATTTTACGTAGCTTAATGCACCAGATAATGTGCTGAGCTTCAACCTTTGCCTTCATTTTTAAAGCCCTGCTGCTATGGTCATAGGAGATCCTTTTCCCTAAACAGTGGTAGTGTTAGGAAGTGTTTTAGGCTGGGCTCTGCGCTCAGCTGCACTGCCTACAGAGTAACTCTGTTCGCCCCCCCTTGGATTACAACAAGTTCAAACTGATGACCCTCCGGCGGTAGGGGGGAAATCAGGACATCTGCTCTGGAAGCTGCATTTCTCCCTCCTTCAGCATCGCAACTATGTCCGGTATTTGCCTTTCACAGGATGAGCATTTTCTAGTCGGAGTGATTTCACATACAGCATAGGAACAAATCTCATATATTCACTAGTAATGCACTAACAAACTGCCAAAGTATTCAACCTTCTCCAGTTTTTACGCTTCTGGGCTGCAGGGATAACACACAGCGAACCAGGCATTGACTTGGTGAGGCCACGAACACAGAGTGCAGAATCCTGATCCCAAGCCCATTAGAAACGAGTACGAATTACGGAGAAGCCTGCACTGATCTCCCATGGGCCGTCCAGAAAGAAGCTCAAGGTTGCTGACACACTGAGAGGGTCCTTTCCAAAGCCTTCCTGGAAAACACTTGGAGGATGAAGTTCCAAGTATCAGGTAGGTTTTGCAGGCTGAAATCCTGTTACTAATTACACTCTAATTCCAAACCACACCAGCCCAGCCCAGAGCCTTGTTCAGCACCCAGAAAACAAAGCTTTACAGGCACACTCATACCTCTCCTCCTATCAACTTTTGGAACAGCAGGAATGGACATTAGATCCCTGTCTGTACGTAACAAAATAATGTCAGCATTTGCTATAACCACACGCTACTAACGAGTTTTCTAATCACCACAGTCTTCTCTGCAATGGAAAGACCACCACCCCACACCCAGAATTAACCACCTGATTAATGAAACTTTCCCACCTCAAAAGGCTTCCTTTCTTCTTTGTGCTTTAATGAGACCAGGTTACAAGAAATTAAACAGAACTTGGCGAAGCTCCATGGACAAAACCAAACAAAACCTCAGTTTGCGTTACTGTGAACTTCCACTCTCTGAAGCCAGGAAGATCTGATTCACCAGAGGAGCTGCTGTGTCCCTGTAGCTCGTTTTTATAGCAGAGCTCTGGTCTCTGCTGGGTGCCTGATTCCCCATTTCTGGTTACACCGAACACCTGTGCAAAACCTGGCACAAAAGTTAACTCTTTGCATCCTTCCACCTTCCTTCGTGCCTTCGCCCCGCTCGTGCAGCGGCTCATCCTTTCCAACAGACTTCTTGAAAACGACCCGTTCGCCCAGAAAAGGCTCATTCAGCACCCGAAGCAGAACGAGGCGACTCACTTGTAATCCTGTCCGTCTCACTATCAAAAAGCAGCTGCTCCTGGTCAGAAGTACGCTAATATTTTAACAGGGATAAGTTTAAGGCGGGGAACAAGCAATCCTCAGTCCAGACTCAGTGGGACTAACGAAGAGGCTGAGTGCTAACTCCCAGCCTGAATCAGAGCGCGTGCGAATGGAGCCAGCTAATTTACTTTGCCTTCCCTGTGGCTCAGACTGGCTTGGGTTTCTTATTTCCAAGCTGAAAGCTCTCGTGTACCTCCAAGGATGGCAATTCATCGCTAACAAGCCGCAACCCTTCCTCCACGCTACCAAAGCACCTTGCAGTACTGAGAGGCAGCATGGGGCTCACCAACCCATTCTAGCAACACACTAATGCAGTCCCATTAAAGGTCTCACGTCATGTCTGAAAACCTCATCTTCAATCACACACTTGGCCTGCAGATACTGTATCTCGATTCATTTTTTTCCCCTGCTCGTTTTGTAATAAATAATTGCCAGGCTTTCAAGAAGGAGGATAAATGGAAACAAGTCATTTGAGGCCTGCATTAAAATCAAGTGCTCTCATCTCTCTTTACCTGACCTGCTGGAAACTTCCTCTTCGGCCCTGCTCCAAATCAATAGCTGAGAGCAGCATGGTGCCTGCTAAATAGCATCAAGCAAACCTACTTTGTATGGGAAGAATAGAGAGAACGTCCATGCTCAAATGCCCTAGGGAAACTTTTGCCAAACGAGTAACTGCATCTCACCACAGAGGCAGATAAAATTTCAGCAGAGCAACTCCCAGCCTTTTGAAGACATGACTGCAAAATATTTCTATACAATATTCAGTGTTAGAAGTCCCTTTCAGCACAGTTGAGCATGGGAAGATGATCCCAACTCATATGTCTGCCTTCCTTATGGTGTCAAATCCAGAGCTGAGGGAGGAAGACAGGCATCTGTCTGTATACACTATAAGGATGCCTGATCTTGTGCGCTCCATCTGCTATAAAACTACACGTTTGGATTTGTTGGGGCTTTTTGATTTGTCAAAAAAGTACCCAAATATTGTACTGAATGCAGTAAAATCTTTCAGAAACAAAGCAGAACTTCCATGTATGCCATGGTAGCTCCTCGCTTCAAAATACCTCTGTGGGAGTATCGGTGGTCTGACACTTTAACCTCTGGCAAATACCTTAGGACGAGCAAAACCAGAAAAAAAGCCATAATCAGTCATACTGGAATTAAGCAGCTCCAAGCTCCTTAGTCATCCTTGTGAGACATAATTTACTGGGGTCACTGTAGTTCCAGGGTTGTCACTACTACATAATTTTTCTTTACAGCAAAAACTAGAAAAATGTGCTGGAACATGATTTCTGATAGAAAACCCCATCCCTTCATCTCTCGCCTAAAAAAAGTCGGTGTATACAACCATGCTTTACACTTAAGAGCTCTGGGACTGGACTCTGATTTTGCCATTGTTTACAGGCTGGTTTAAACTCCACGGACCGGAGCGTGAAAGGACAGACAGGACCTTGCCCTCTTGGGAGAAATCTCTGTTCCCTTACATGGACTTTTCTTTCATTAAAAAGTCAAAATGTCACAGCCCCAAGGCAACTCCTCTTCTTGTGACCTCAGCCATATGGTATACAAGCTGGCCAGAATTATCTCATGTCATATTCTGTGCACAAAAACAGGGCTCCCACCTCAGGAAAAAAAAAAAAAAAATCAAAAATTGCATGGGGAATGTCAACGATTCCAGCAACCCTTGCAAAGAAGAACATCGAGGAAGAGTAAACAAAAGCTGCTCATCGTTCACCAGGACCTGGGGGGACATGCTTTGAGAGGTGAGGGGCTCCCCGCACATCTTGCAAACAGGCAGAAATACAGTATTAGCAGCAAACACAAGAGGGAAGTGCAGCACCAGAATCCAGCCCCTGGCAGGGAAAGAGCAACAGGCTTTCAGACTCGGCTGAGACGTTTGTGTCACTCGCTGGGGCACAATGGCATAAAAGAGATGGGTCATTTCATGGTACAACCTTTTCCCCTCTCCCCCTGCAGTGATGCCTGGACCCATGAAGAATCTCATTTACTTTACATGGCTTCAAGAAGCCCATTCTAGTGAACGGCGTTGCAAGCTCCGGCTGAGCGCAAGATGCGCTGTAGCCACAGTCTCCAGCTTCTTCAGCAAACGTCATTTAAGCCAAGGTTGAATTCAATTGGACTGCATGAAGAAGGTACATTTGTAATTACCGTATTTTTGTGTGTCTGAATTAAACTATTTCATCATCTACTCTTTGACAGAATGCCTCTAGAAAGACAATGTTAGTGGGCCCTAGAGCAGGAACCTGAACGCTTAGGACTTTGTGTGCAGTCTGTCAGAGGTCGATACGGGAAATCCTACAAGATTTAATGGAGATAATGAGCTTTCAGACTGTACTTTGAACATAACCACAACAATTCTCCATATTAATGACGCTACTGAATGATACAAAACCCCTTTGTCAAACAAAAACTTTTTTTTTCTATGTTTGGGTTGTAAAGAGGATTTCTGCAGGATCCCTTTCTTTACCTTCACAAAACCCAAAGGATGACGGTACTTGAGGAATTCTAGCAGTCCTCTAAAGACCCTTCTCAGAGATGAAGGTCTCTCATGCCTCATTACCACTTTTTCACTAGAAGCACATCTGTCCAGGCACAGAAAGGAAGGGATGACAGCGGATCAGCTTGCTGGGGTGAAAGCTCCCGAGCAGCAGCACCAGTGGGTCTGGTGCACGTTCCTCAGCAGCCCCTGAGCTCTGCCCCAAGCTCCTGATCTGGCCACCGAGTCCTCCTGCAATCACAACTCCATCTCCTACCCCTTCCCACTTCTGAGCAGGTCTATGCTTCACTAGGTTGGCAGTGTCAGCTCCTGCACCAAGGACTATCTCCTCTACCGGGCAGCAGCTTGGAGCTCAGTTGTAATTATTCCGGCATTGCTTTTAGCTCTGCTTAAC
>JAVFHW010084313.1:0-23211 GCA_032159205.1 Eurystomus glaucurus suahelicus | reverse complement strand
TTAGTCTGTTTTACATGATCCCATTAACTTTTAGCAAATCTCTTCTACAAGGTATAGTGAAATGGTATTTTCACAAAGGTCAGAAGAACAAAGTCAGATATATTGAGAAAGTAATCAATAAATATGTCTTTGCTGTAATATTTAACAATTCAGGGGATGAAAGGAATGCTTTAGCATAAAAATAGAAATTAGTTTTCCAAGCATGATATTTTCAGTTTTGCTTACTGTCCAACTGCTTCTCACTAAAAAGTGCCAGTGGCCTAAGCACGCTACTTCATAACTTTTTAAGACATTTATTAGTATCAAACAACCTTTAATAGTTAAAAGTAATTTTTAAAGAATTACTTTATCAACTGTTCCATTTGATGAAAGGAAAGATGGATACATTCCTTGTTTCTACCTAGGATGATTAGGATCAAAACTAATTTTCAGTGTTCATATTCAGTATATACAGATGATTTTTGGTTTAAAAGGCTTATAGGAGATAATTGTGGCTTTGCCAGAGATTATGCTAAAGACGCTCCAGTTCTGATTCTCCATACCACATTGAGAACTTACTGGCATGCTTTGCTTTCGCATAAGCAGAAAGCCCAACCTACAGAGCACTTTTATTTCCTTTTACTATTATCACAAGAGTGTAGCTATAAATATTAACTCTCATGAAGCGTATCTGTTGCAGAATCATGACTGAAAAACTTTCCTGTCATCTCATGTTAAATTATTACTTGCTTCCTATGCCAGATATTCTTACAACCTGTGGGAACTGTTCTTGTTTGGGAAAGAAAGACATTCAGGACCATGAGGAGTCTGGTATAGAGGTGATCATAGACAGGAGTGAAATAGTGGAGGGGGGAAATATTAAAGAGTTTCAAGATAGTCACAGAACAAGGGCAAAAAATATTTTCTCTCTTTTCAGAAAGAGGCTTAGAAATTTTATTCTACATATACAATGAAGTTACTGTGGTAAGTGCATGGATGATGAATGTTAAATTACAGATAGTAGCTACTGGTTATCTTTTAAATATCAGTCTGTGTAAACCTCTTCAGAAGTTTCAAGAGAACATGCCTATTGGATCTTCAATTATCTTGCTTGGGGAGGCTTTTGCTCTCTTCTGGAAGAAGTGCCTAGGTAGGCATATTGCAGGCAATAGTTAAAGGCAAATTAAATATCATATAATGTGTCACAGCTATCTTACATGATATCATCAAAGAGTTAATGATCATAGCGTTCGTGGTTAAGACCAAGGTGTTATCACCAGAGCAATGCGAGAGGCCAGGCTCAATACAGCAGAGCAAAGACAGCATTTTTTTTTGGCAACACTTTCTGTAGGAAAACAGTTGGGTGCTTGCCAGCTTGTGCACTTGCATGAAAAGCCATCTTTTCGCTGCAGCATCTTTGGAATGGCCCAAACTGAGGTAGTACTTTAAAAGCGGTGAAAAGGACTGAAAGTACAGATTCCCAAATCTGAAGGCTTCAGCATAAGAAATCAGGGACCTGAATCCTCTTGACTGCATGAGTTTGACAGAAAGGAAAGGGACAGTCTTCTGGCACATGAGTTCCTAAGCCTGGGTAAGAGCCACCACTTCAGACCTGGCTCAGTAGTTGGCCAAAACAACTCCCAAAGAATGGGTGGGTGCTTAGCAGTCAGATATAAACACTTTTTTTTTCAGCAGGCAAGATTTCTTTGGAGCCTTCCTCACTTTCTGTCAGGACTTTGGTAATATTGAAAACTCTGGTAAATATTTTTATTTTGAGGAATCTACATTCTTCAATGAAAGATTTTTCAGCTGAAACATTTCTGTCAAGTTCTGTCAAACTTTGCTATACTTAGCACATCTGACCTTTCAGCAGTTCTCATACTAGTTCTGACACATATGGCTCAACTCAGTGCCATGAAATACTTCATTTTTACTAACATGAAATTGGTTCTGTTACAGTGAGAGATGGTAACATGGCATTTAAAGTCACAGTCTCATCTAACTCATGTTTTATCTCTGTTCAGGTTAAGCATACATCATTCCATTTCCACCATTACCCACCAGGAGGGCACTGGGGCATCAATCACAATTATTTCATTTTCTCAGATGACAAAAACCAGGCAGACATATTTTCTTGCAAAATATAAATATTACCTGCAAACGTTCGTATTGTTTGTTAATGTGGTTTGAAAAAACAGCGATGACAACCTGGCATTGAAATTAAATTTAATTTTGTTTCTAATTAAGCAGAAATGAGTCCTGAAATTCAATAAAACCAAGCAGTAACTGGGGGATTGAGTGAGTTACCTTTTTCGATTGTACTGTAATCATGTTATATAGAAAAGCTTTTATGACCTTTAAAGCCACTTGAGAATCTAATAAACAGCATCAGGCCCAACTCTGTAAGAGGCAGATATTTTTGTCAAGCCGCTGTACTGAAATTTTGTGCCTTTATATGTCATTTTTGTCTAATCCAGAATTGTTTTAACATTTATTTTTATTCCATATATTAAGCTGCTGCTTAGTGAACTAACAGCAACATTCAATGTATATATAGTGCATGGACTTGTGCCACGAACCTCATCTTGTTTCCATGGTTTTCTGTTGTTTTCCATACATGTATAACACACAATTTGAAAAAAGACTAAATATCTTTGAGAGGAGGAATTGTCAGGCAATCACAAAGAGGCACTGGGGCACCTTAAGGTTATATTGCTAGCTGTTTAACTGGGAACAGCCAGTTAAAAGAGAAGACTGAGAATCCGGATGCGTGGAGTCTATTTATGCTTCTGTCACCAATGCATTATATGTACTGAGGCAAATCACTTTACCTCATTACAAAATGGCATAGAAATATTTCTCTCAGAAGAATTCTGCAGAAACACAGGCAAAAAACTATGTTTCATGCCTATTTCTGATGAATATTTATCTTTATTTTTTAGAAACTTTTCCTTGAAAATACTTGATTTTCATTTCTTTCATAAAGATAAAATCCAAATGGTATTTAATGCCCGAAAGTTGGCTTGAAACTGAAAAAAATACTGTTTTTTTACCAGTAAAAAAAGCGCTTTTAGGAAAAAAAAAAGATGTCATAAATGCAGCATTTTCTGCTGGGAAAAAAATGCTTTGAAGGAATTTTTTTAATCAGTTCTGGTGCTGTATATCTGAGATATCTTCCCAAAACAGACAGTCTAAAATAAAATACAGGCAAGTGAGGGATGGGATAACCTATCCTCCTAAATGATGCCAGAGGTGAATTTGGCTGCTACTGTTCACTGCTTAGGGAAAGAAAAATGTTAATGGTCCAGCTGCTCTCTAAGATTCTCTCTATTCACTTTCAAAGTTGTTATAATATTGATGTCTGGCTCACACAAATGCAAAACAACCAACAAACATTGTGTAATAAGAATTGACTTTTGGGCAAACTATTTTCAAACATTAAAAGTATGTAATCCACAATCAAGTATCTCTTAATTAAGGGTCTCATTGAGAACATCACAAAGAAATCTGCTAAAATAGCAATCGAGTGTTCAGGAGTTGTTGTATTTCTTGTATTTTTTATTTAGGTTTACCCACTATACTTGTGCTTTTCTTTTTCATTACCTTTACCCGGTATTTCTGGATGTCTTGCATTCCATCAGTGATTGCTACCTGTAAAGTCACTGACATAGCGTTTCCTTTTCCAGAACTGAAACAATGCAACCCTTTGGCATTTCAAATGCCAAGCAAAAAGTTAAAAAGGCTTAAAGGGAAGAATTTTCATATATTTCTACATCTGACCCTGTAATGCTGGCCTGCACCGTTGGGACAGATATCAGTGCATGACATCTAGTGGTAGATGGAAGAGATCCATTGATCTGTGCTATCAAGGAAGGGTTCTTAAATTACTGCATCCACATGCACCTAGCACAAGGGCAAATTATTCTTATCTAAAACCAAGTGATCAAATAAGACAAATTTATTCTTTATGTATCCCTGGGCAATATATCCAGACAGACTCATAGTCTGTTTTCTATTTTAAGGGGTAGGCTTTATAATAAACATAAATTCCTGTTTCCTTTGAAGAAATTCTGAGAGGTGTTTGTTTAGATACATTAAAGGTTTTCCAAGCAATACTCACAGAACGATTCATTAAGAAAAAATATAGAACATAAGGGTTATATAATAATTAAAAACCCCTTTATTTTTCTGTAAGTGGTAGAGTGTTCTAGGGAATTCCAGGAAACACAGCAGTCCTGCGTTTTCCAAAGTGATACCCTAAACTTCCCTGACCTCCTAATACCAACATTATATTCTCCAATGTGAATTATAGTAGTAATTTCAACTGGGTTGAGGAAGAATAATAACAAAATAATATTAAAGTATTCCTCTAACTTTAGACTGAAGTTTATTTGCAGAGATGGAGTGGCTGCTTACAAAGGATCTGTATAAGATTTACATACATATATATCCTTTCATGTATCCGGTTTTAAAAACTGGATAGTTCTTTCCAAGTGTAGAGCATCATTCTGGGTCAGAGCCTACCTGTAGAACCATGCTAGAGAATCAATCTCAAACTGCTGGTCAATGTTCTCAGCAGAGGGAGACATTTCAGCTTTCTGAATTCCCTTCACTATCTTTTTGTGTTCTCCCTTCCCTTTTATCTCCTGGCTAACACTGTTCCTAAAAATGTTTTGATATTTCTTTACACAACTACTTTTCCCAACATTTTACTAGGAACTTTTTTTCCAGATGTAATTTTTCCAAAAATAAGACTTCCCTGATTGATTGAAAACAAAACTACATAAAACAAACCCAGACCAAAAGTTCTTTCTCAAACCCACAGCATGACACTACAAGTTCAACATGGGGAGAATGGAATAATACGTTATCTAGATAAAACAAGATATACACTTGTAAGGCACTATTATTCTGATTCAGCCATCATCATTTATGGTGCCATCGGTTACCTGATCACACAGGCCAACGCTGAACTCAGCAACATCCCCTCAGAAGTCTTCCTTCAAACAATCCTGCCATAGGTTCCCATGGGCCCAGCTCCTCTGCTGTCCACTGTGGTGCCAGCATCACCTGCTGGACACAACAGACGGAGATGGCTCCTCAGTGGCCCTTCACAGTGAAGGACACCACTGAGAGAGCTCAGCAAGTTGTGGCCAGCCCCAACAGAAGCCACATCCAACAGGAAGCTCCTCTGACTAATCGGCTGCTGGTTAAAATAGCCCTGGCTTTGCCCACCACCAGAACCACAACCACCTGAGTGAGGGCAGAGACACAGAGACGCAGGTGGACCAGGTTCTGCCTCTAAAACATGAAGCCAATAGGAAAAACAAAACATTCTGCTAGGTTGTGATTCATTCACAGGTCAACTCCAGCTTGGGGCCCACAACTCAGGCTCCAGCACTTCAGGCACCAGGTTATCTTATCTGAAATGAGTTTCCAGATGAGTTCACCAAGTAACAGAATGTTTAATGGAAATTGTCAGCCCGAATTATTAAAATCGGCAAAAGTATCAACAACTGAAAACGAGATTCTTGTAATAGAAACTCACAAGCCACTGTGACTGGATAGTGTGTAACTTCATTGCCAGCAATGCTATGCTAAGTGAGCAAGTGTACCTCTTTTCCATGTATTTCTCTAAAATAAAAATGCATGTTAAGTTCTTTCAAAGTTAGCATATTTGGAAAATAGTGCAGCAACAACCGGGGTGGGAACAGTATTTTATTCCTTTGGATATTTGCATGCTAATCCTGGTTTATCGGACACATTAAACAACCATAAGATGAAAAATGTTTGCAAGAGAATGCCCAGCCCTGGAGATGTGCTGGCTACTTTCCAATGAGGACAATAAAGCCAAGAGCAAGGAAGGTTTAGCAGGTACAAGAGACATTGTGGTCCTTCCTGCCTATGAGCAAGAGTGGAAAACCAGGGCTGAGGTAGGTTGACAGAGGGAAGCAGCTGAGGCTCAGCTGGTATTCAGACAAATGTCTACGTAAATAGGTATGGGCATGAATCTGTATTATCATTCTTAACTCTACCTCCTGTACCACATAGCAGTAATAACCATTAACCTTTTCTGAGGTCTGAATACAGAGATTGCCTGTTTAACGTAATGGCAAAGACATCACAGGGACAGAATACAGCACGTAAAGAACAGAAATGATCTGTAAAAGGACAGTGCAGAAAGGAATTTCTAGCGAGCCTCCTTCAGTAACAATGACCTTTGCAGTGTCCTTAGTTTCACTAAGTTCATACAGTTGCAAAAGAAATGTTATGGAAATATTTGTTACATAATGTGAAATAACAGGACAGAATAAATTACTTTTGGTAAATAGTAATGTCCAGTTCAGCTACAACCAGTGTGTCTTTACTCACATGTTTTCTGGTGCCTTGGCAAGACAAGGCAAAAACTCCTTATGAGTCCTGTGTAGAAAGAGGCAAATACAATAAACATAGTCAAAAGATGCTTGACCTTTTGCACAGAGCTACTGTTGCAATTACCCATTTGTATGATGGGGAACTGCAGCAAGACTGGGTAAAGGGGAACAAAGTGGTCACTCTGCATGCAAAACAAGCCAGCAAATGCTTGTTCTTGAAGTTCCTCCCAAATTCCCTTCCTTGATACACACACACACACGTGCACACATGTCTCTCTCTGGTTGTCTCCACGGTAACAGGAGCATCAGGGTTTTGCTGCTGCAGCAAGGTTTGGAAGCCGCCTTTGCTCAGCAAACCAGTTGCCCAGCTGGTGCTTGGATGCAACAACATCAACTGCTGGGGATTCTCCCAGTATCCAAAGGGCTACTAGCTGTTAGACACACTTGGCCGCAGTACCTGACATGCATTGCTATTTCTTTTGGCCGTGGGTGTTTTACACTGACAGGTGCTGAAGTGCGTTGTGGCATTCCTATATTAGGCTGAGGGATTAAGTGCCTCCAGGTTTATTTTTGCAAGGAGCTACCAACTCAGGACAAAAAGTGCATGATATAATGAGACCCCAGGAACAGAAGTGCTCTATTTTTGAAGCTTGGAGAGCAGGTAAATTCCTACTAAAGGTGTTGCAGTTTGCATTGTCTGCAGGTAGTAATCATACTACCTACTACACTAGCACAAATCCCTGCCCTCATCTCTGAGGTACCATGAGAGTCAAGCGTACAGAGGTTAAATCAGAATCTTGTCCCCTTTAGGCTTCTGATGGAAGAGAAAGGACCTAAAATCAGATGGAGGAGTTTAAAGTCCTCTGTTCCACTGATTCTCATGGAAGCTGGTGAGAACTCTTCTTACTATCTGCTAGTAGGCACTTTTCAGAGTTAGGAAGTGGAAGCCCTGTGATAAGTGCAACATTTATAAAAAGATCTTAGTTAAAGTCCTACACAGAAGATACATGAAGAAAGAAATCCATTGTGTTGCATATTTTTAATAACATTGAGCACAAATATATATCTGAGGTAGGTCAATCAATTTCCTGCTAGATATGCCTCTTATATAGTGAATTTTTGCTCAGTGGTGGTATATTACCTATTATGTTAGCTAAACTGTATTGTATAATTAGCATTATAGCAGTGCTGTTCTATTAACTTTAATTAATAATATCTTTTTCTTTTTAATGTGTACCTTCTGAAGACAAAAAAAAATCAGAACTCTTGCAGAATGGGTAGTTGACCACGCACCTAGAAATAGGAAAGATTTTAATCTCTTTCCCAGTAGGGTGGTGCAGGCTTGTAACTTTAGGAAGCAGAACAAGAGCACTGAATCTCAAATGCTCGATCTTAGAACTTGAGTGATGCTAGCTGGAATCCCAAATTCTGTTTTTATGACATAATAATAGCAATAATAATAACATTTTTCATTCATAACTTCTGTATAACATTTTGTCCTACAGCTGTGTCATCACTGAAATAAATCTTCCTCTGTGATAGATGTTGGCAAACAAACAGACCAGGGAAAATCAGCACAGCAAGAGAGGGGAAGAGAAATTTTGGTCAAGGACTCAGGGACAAATCCTGCTGACAGTGAAATTGCCGTAGGCTCTTTAATGTCCATGCAGCACAGAAAGACCGATGCATAGTAAATGTCATGGCATTCCATTTATTTGCTTTTCATATACTGTTTAAATGCTTCCCATAAAACACAGTCCTTCCAATAGTGCTCTTCTCCATTTATCATTCTGGTGGAGAGATGCTTTTTTTTTTTGTCTGCATGTTAATTGTTCGCATCAGTCTTTTGCCTCTTTTTTCCACATGCACATTTAGACTTTTTTT
Source organism: Eurystomus glaucurus suahelicus (assembly GCA_032159205.1). Lineage (NCBI taxonomy): Eukaryota > Metazoa > Chordata > Aves > Coraciiformes > Coraciidae > Eurystomus > Eurystomus glaucurus. Next base: position 14,974 of record JAVFHW010084313.1, on the reverse strand, counting down.
AACTATTTTATTATAAAAGATGCTCACATCCATTCAGTCAGCAAAAGCCCCTAACTAGCCTGTTCACTACTTCTGTTTCTCTTTTTTCTATTTATATATTTGTATTTTGATACCTATTACTGAAAGCAAACTAGGAAACTCTTGTTTGGTGCTTAAAGGGCTAGGTCAATATTTCATATTCATATGCTCAAAATAAGATTTGTCTCAAAAATCCTCAAATTGTAGCTGTTGATTTAACCATATGTTTCTGTTAGCGTTAAATCTCTCCTGCATGTTTTGTCCACTTATTCACAATCACTCTCTTCAGCTGCTTGTTATCATCAGAGTCAAGTAATTTTCCTGAGTCAAGTGATGTCCTTTAATAACATTATAATTCAATTGGGCTCCAATCCCAAGGAAGGCATTAAGGTGTAAATACATTTTAAAAATCATCATCATGGATAATTCAATGTATGGCTAGTGAGGGACTTTTTTTTTCTTCATTGTTTTTCTTTGTTCAATTTTTTTCCTAACCTGTGGCTTTTTGTGAATAAGATCATTAGAGAAATATCTCTCAAGCTTAAATTCCATATTACAAAAACAGCCAAGTTTTGAGGAAATGAATTCAAACAAAAAACAGAGACAAGAGAGACAGACTTCACTGCTGTGGGCCCACTGGGAAGTGGCTGGACTGTGAACAGGAATGCACCGAGCCTGGACTGTGGCATGAAAAAGAAGTAAAAGCTAAAAGGAAAAAAAAAAGAAAGGAAAAAGCAGGAACCCCTGCAGCCATTGCATTTGACTTTCTAATAATGTCAGTCTCAGAGGAGAGCAGAGATAGAAATGAGAAAGGGTGCACTTGTGATGCAGTCATTCTTCCTGTCATTGCCTTTATGGCTTTTCAGCAGGCCACAAAAGGCCAAGCCAATAGAATATGAATGAGATGCAGCCATGGCCCCACCAAGTAAGTAGGAGGCATCAGACCTCCCTGTTTGGGTCCTAATAGCTTTTTCCAGCTCAGTAATCTCTCACTGTAAAGGAAAAATAAGACAAGGCAAACAAACAAACAAATATCCTCCCTCCCCATACCCTGTCACTGCTACCTTCCCTTTGATTATTGTTCTGAAGAGCTTCAGAGAACTGGAAGACTTAACAGTCGACAGAGATGTGGTGACGTAAAGCCCTCTTGCAGTGAGTTTTATTCCCATCAGATAGACTAGGATTAAATGTGCAATATTATTAGTCAGTTATGGGTAGAAAGATCTGACAGATAGGCATGAGGACAAAAAAAGGGTTAAAGGTACAGAGAATTTGAACAATGGATGTTTTCACCAGGAATTATGTATCTGAAATTCCCCAGGAGAAAGATGGAGTGGAGGTATTCCAATTAATACCACAAGTGCATAGAAACCATATCTGATCTCCCTTTCCCAACAATTATGCTAAAGACACCTTTCACTGATTTCAGCTGTGATCTAGACACATTTCCAGCCCCGTATTTAAGATTCTGATACATTGTTCTGCTTCTCTCAGGCGCTGCATGGGTTTCAGCAACAATAAAGCCTAACAACAGGAAATTTCAGATGACACAGGGGAGCTTTGTGTTATTCAGCAGGGCACTTTGTGGGGTACCTCAGGCAGACTCATGCTGGAAGCCGTAGCATAGCCACAGGCTGAAATAATTTTATGTATGAAGATTATGCTATTTTGATTAGGTTAGAGAAAGCTCTTCCTGTTTAAATGTATAATTGTACCATATACATTTGCTCGTTCAGTTGAAGCTAGCTCAGGGATACATATGGGCTCCGTTGAGATCAAGGGAAAATCTGGACAACAAGGTTAGGTAATTGGGCCAAGGACATTTCAGAATGTCAGAGTAATGTTTATAACACAAAATATTCCTCTGGATCCTGTTAGCTCTTAGTCTCCACTACCAAAGGCCTTATGAACTCATTGGAAGTAGAAGTGGCAGAGCTGCAGATTAGACTGAATTAAGCATGAATCCATGCATTTCATTGCATGTTTTTTGAGATACATGTGATTAAAACATTGCATTTACTTCAATATTTATTTCATTATACATAAACTTTGTGTCTGTGAAAGGCAGAAATTTTCCTTGACATGTGACTTCAGCTAATGTTATTGGCAGAACACTAGTTCATTAGTTACAAATTTTTTAAAATACAGTTTACATTGCATCTTTAACTTGCTTGAAATAAGATACTTGAATAAAGCATTTTTTGGGATTTGTTTTACTTGATTGTCAAGAAGACAGTGGTGTTGAAAAAAATGCATCTTTGGCAATGTACACTGCCCTCGGGCTTTTGGATATAGTTTGGACATGGAGGATTAATTTGTTTGGCAAAATACTTTTTTTGGGATGATGTGAATATTGACAGAGGTGATTCCTACAGGATGAGGGTCAAATCAGTTTAATCTATTTGTAGGGAAAATACACTGAGAAGACTCATCTCTACCTTAGTAAAAAGCATTCTGTGGTGCTATTTCTTAAGTTCAGTGGCTGAAGCCAAGAGGACTTAGTACCATCCACATGGAACAACCACAGGCTAAAAACCACGAGTTTTGCATTTAAAATATAGGTCTCCTGTTCAGCCTGAAACCTTGCACAGCACCTATTCACTGCTTAAAATGTGCAGACTCTATCTCTGATGGATCCAGCTTTTAGCAGGAAAAGTAGAAGCATCTTGATGTTTCCTGATGCACTCAGTACAAGGCAGAGCTGGGAACAGAAGCTACTAGTTCCCTCTTTTAACAATAATTGTCTCACCAACAACATTGAAGGTAATATCTGACTCTGAAGTCATCTTTAATGAGCTTGTGTATATGTATCATCACTGTATTCTAGGAAAATATGCTTTGAACCACTGACTTTGCCTGTCTTTAGTATTTTCCCTTATTTCTGTTTTTCTTCTTCAGTTTCATCTCTTAATTTCTATTATAAATTAGATAACAATAACCTATCTTTCTTCCTTTCCCTCTGTCTCTCTCCTCCTAGATAGTTACAGCTATCCATATCCTAGGAAAGAATTATAAGAGTATTTTCTTGTACAGAGTTTAAATGCGCCAATGCATCACTTTAATCTCTTATCACCTTAAATCATATTTCAAGGAACTAAACTTGTAAAGGCTTAAAAAAGAAGCAATAAAATTGTAAATTATTCTTATTCTAAGTCCATATCTCCCACCCACACCTGTTCTACTTCAACACCTGCCCTCCAGCACTGTCAGGGCAAGACTGCAGCATGGAAAAACAACTATAATATTATGACAACTACGTGATAAAAACTTCTCAGTTACTTGATTTAGACCCTAGCAATCTTTCTTAGTGGGTTTAAAAAAAGTGACTTCCTCTGTTGCATGTTGCCATTGAGAAGTTTCATGTACAACTTCAATGTACAGGATGCCCATTTCATCATAGTTACATCTCATATCCAAACTTGCTTTTTTTTTTTCTGTCCTTGACTTGCCATGGAAAACTTATATTGCCCCATCTTTTTGTCTTGCTGAATTGTGCAATTTGCAAGATAGCCGTAGTGTCCATTCACGCTCTCCCAATATAAAGAAATTCTGGCAACCTACTAGTACGTGCATAAAACAGTATATTCTGAAGACAAATTTTATCAGTCCTACAATTCGTAAGAACACCAGCTCCCTCAAATCAGATTCTTGACTCATGAAGGCTTGGCCTTTTGTAGAGATATGTACAGAGTATTTCAGAGTGAGGATCAAAAAAAGAAAGAAGAAATACTAAAATAAATTAAATTGAATAAGAAGCAACATTCCGTATTGAAGTCAGTTACTTAGGAGCAGAGCAATCTGGATTTACATGTTCACATGGTTCAAACGTGGCAGGGGTAATGTATGAGAACACTTTATGATGAGGTGGGGAAAGAGGTTTAAAAACCTCTGTTCATAGAAGACCCTAGTTAAGTCCCAACACAGAGAAATTCAGCTCTCTGGTTTGATAGAAATATTAAGTATGGACAAGTTTGAGATAAACTCACAGTTTATACTTAATCAGTTTTTACTTTAACATTAGAGGTATAAATCCTGAGTTGCCATCTAGAGAAAGAATTGCTGAGTGAATATTTCTGAGTAAAACTACTAAATTCAATTATATTGTATTTTGTATTAATAATTGTTACTGTCAAGTGTTCGGATAAGGTCTAGAAAAAAAAAAAAATACAGTGAAACTATAAGCTTTGATTTTTTGATGGCTCCTTTCATCTGAGAATTCCTCCCTGAAATGTAGTACTTGAGGTTCATCATTCAGTGTTTACCTGTTCCAAGTATCCAAAATAAAGATGCGTAATGCAAGTAACTAGACACATCTGATGCAGTGAATTCTATTCTGCCTAATACATATTGAGAAAAGGGTTTCAGAGTTTTTGATGAACAACTTTCAGTCAACCTATTGATTACATACAGATACCTAAGAAATATTGGCAAAAGAAGGCTGGTTTTCAAACATCTCATTCATCAAAGCAGGGGTGTTAAACTCATAACATTATTCATTAAGAGTAGTTTGAATAATTTGACCTGAAAGGCATTATTTAAAAGGAATAAATATTTAAAAGCTCTGTATCTAACAAAAGGTGATTTAACCACTGCTTGTCACCAAATAATCCATTGGCAATTATCCTTTCCTGTTGAATGAATCAACATAATGAGCAACTGCTGAAGCAAAAGGAACCATCATTTATCATTAGAACAATATACTGTATATGTGAGAATGATAACTGGATCCTAGAGCCATCTCAGTTTTACAACCTGTGTATTAAAGAAAATGGAAAAATAATTGTAGTAATAGAAAGAACAACCATTTAAGTGTTAGTAAAACAAAGATTAATCATGCAAAAATTACTACATCAACAAGTCTCTACTCACATCAGGCATTTTTTACCTCCTGTTCCTTTTAGGCAAATCCAAGACAGTGCAGAAACTAGAGAAATAAAACAGAGAAGATGGAAATGGTTTGAAAAACATCGTAAGTTGCAAAAGAATAAAAAATAAAGATTTAAGTCTCTCAGTGCATTTCAGTTATTTTCTGACCAGTTTTGTATGCTTTAAAGGAAGACAATACAAATATCCAATTCCCCCAAACATACAGCTTTTGGCTTAAAAACTGAGTGGTGTGCTTTCAGGTCTGGAGGACTGGAAAAAAAAACTATTAAATTTATTTTAGCCACTTTCCTTATATAACATATACATGTCTAAAATTCATTGATATGTACACACAGCACCTTAGACCTATGCATACTCACTATGGATGTGTGTATGTGCGAAAGAGGGGAAAAAAAACCCCACCCTACAATAAGCAACAGGCTTTTTTCTGAAATAAGTAGAAAAATAGTTAAAGCAATAGTGGTGGTGTGCACTAGCCCGTGCTAATCATTTCAAGAAATGGTTGTTCATAGAATTTAGGGTTTCTCTTTCTGTTTGCCTCCCTGACTCCATTCTCTTCTTGTCTTCTTTAAAATGGCTGGCAAAGTTGCAGTTGAAAACCCTGCCCTGTGCTCCGTCTGTTAAATTCCTAAAATTACATGTTAATTTGGAAAGTAAATGTGGCAGCCTTGTGACAGGTGTAGCAGACATAGACAGAAATTATGCCAGAGAAAGAGCCACACTAGCTAACCAGATATGTGGAAAGTGATTTAAATATACACCACTTGGATGGTTATGTATACAATTTGTCTTTGCTATTTACCTCTTACTTTTTTCCATTTCTCTATGTGCATGTACAGATTGGGAAACGGTAAAGGCAAGGCATAGAATTTACTGATGAGAAAGCCCCAGTGGAATTAGAAACATTAAGACTGAATCTTTAAACATTTTAAGAAAAAGTCTTGTAACAGCTACCGTACCTCTACTACTTGAGGCTAAAAAACCTCACGGACAGTAATTTGAGAAAAAAGCAGAAATGTCAAATGCATCCCTGTTCTGTGCCTGAAATGGATATTGGATACTATCCTATGGGAAGGAAGTGGGCATGGAAAATTATCTACAGCAAAAGGGCTGCCAACATACACTAAATTTAAAGAATTGCAGATCTGTAGGCATGAATAATATGTAACTGAAGAGCTAGAATTAACTAGCTGAAATGCTCCATGAAACTTTAATGTTAATATTTAATAAGTATTGGAAAACTGGAGAAATTAAAAAGAACTAGAGGATTGCCATTTCCATTCCATTAACAGTTTAAAAAAAAGTAGGCAGCTTCAGGCTGGTTAGCTTAGAAAAGTAGTTGGTAATTCATGACTCCACTGAGATGTTTGTGCACACTGCACTTTCTGATTTTTAATTTTTTTTTCCAAGTAGCTTTTTGGGTATAACAGCATGATTATCAAAACACAGTCCACCAGTGCTACAGGCATACAGTAGCATTTCTGGGGCATTTAATAGAAAAGTACAAGATAAGGGGTTTATTTATGGGGTTTTTTGAAAACTATCTTGTGCAAAAGAATAATATTTCTTGACATACCATGAAGATAGAATGAATTCAGAATAAAAATAAAAATCCTGCCATAAAGTTCTGTCATTCAAAGTCAACTTTTCTCTTTTGTCCTTATTTTATTTTAGCAAACCTGATGGAGCGGAGCAAGTTATACTGTAATAGTGATTTGCATCGGGGATCCACGAGTGCTGGCTATGAGCCATGTAGCTATGAGCTGTGAGACAGCAACTATGATGAAATAAATAAAGTTGTATTGATGGTATTGTTGTATCATGGTGTGAAGCATCAGACACTGGCCTCAGCAAATCAGAGGAAGAAATCAAAAGTTATGGTAGACAAGTTTTTGGATGTGGTATGAAAAAATCTCTCAAGAGCGTCTGGTTGACTTGCCCTGCTTATATACTCAGGATGATATTGTTCACTTAATTCTGAGTCAGACAGGATTTTCCACCTTGATTAGGCTGACAAAGTTCTGATACTGGTTTTGCTTTCAGTTTCTAACCTTTCTCTAAAACATAGAATACAGTAAACTTCTTATGATCATATGGATATCATCTCTTGAGAACACCTCAGGGGTTTTTCTACTGATTTTTCCCTCAAAATCTACAAAGAATACAAAAACACAAGTGTCTAAGTCATCAGAACTACAGCCAACATTGTGGAAAAAGCAAAAAATAGGATGTTGGTGTGTCTTTTTGATACCAGCTATGCATGTTCTTCAACATAACTCCAACCAAACACAGATAGGAAATGATGTCACAGCTGTTCCAGTTGCTTACTTCAAATTTTCTAGCAAGAATCTAGCTTAATTAAAAATTTTGCAACTTAATAAATTGCATGATGTACACTAAGTGATTGCAAACGGTGAAACCAAGTGATGTAATGATTCCTCCTTACCTTAAGCACCTCTGAACGCAGGACCTAATGTGCTGTGCTGCTTGCTTGAATGAAGGAAGAGCAGCTCATTTCTCTTTCCTTCCTCTGATAAAGAAATATCAGATCTGAGACTTATTCTTTAAGTGTCTAAGGTCTTTGTTTCTCTGCTGTTGAAATTCAGAATACCTTGTCTAGTTATGTCATCAAGAAGTTGATATCTTGATTTGTTTTTCAAACCTCTCAGCTCCATTTTCTTCCTTCTTTCAATCCTTATTCTACCAAAACTGTGTATCATTTAATGCAGGCAAATTTAAAAACCTGTCCTAAAGAGAAAACTTGTCTTCTATAAGAACCAAGACAGAGTTACCTGCTTTTTTTACTGCTAAACTGCCTTGAAGGACCATCAGGGAGGAATATTCACCCAACCCAGCTTTATAGACTTAACTCAGTGGGCTGTGGCAGTGGCCTAAAGTCAGCTCATATGAACACTTGCTTTCATTCCTCCTAGTTGAGCAACCAAAATATGAAGCAGCACCTGACATTCGATGGCTTCAGTGGGTGGCAGATATTTCATTGTTGCAAAAAAAAGAGATATGAGGTATAGATGGACAAGATTACAAGAGTATGTGAAAGAAGAAAGGAACCTGTTGTTAATAATCTAGATGCTCAAATCTTCTCTTCTGTATTTCCTGGCAGCTCAATCAGCTCATTCCCCAAGAACCTCTCTAGTCCCATTCTAAACTGTAAGCATAAAAAAAAAAAAGGCATTTATAAAAAAGAAGCCTGTACTTCAATTATGCCTTACATTCACATGTTAAATAGGCATCAAAACAGCTGTGATCCTTTCATCCTTGGCAATTATCAGAGAGTTCGTCTGCAAATTTTGATTATTTTCTTTATTTTTTGTACAAATTTGGCCATACGGCTGAATTCTGTGTCAGTGAGACTTCCTTACAGCGTACATGAAAGACACTGATCTGCAGTGGAGCATTTCAGTACTGTGGTAATATAGCACTTGAGGCAAATACTTGCAAACAAACCTTAGAAGCCATCCTAGCGAGTCATCAAGAGAGCTCTCTAAAAGGTAATATAGCTGTTTTTACTCTCTTTCTGTTATGTACTTCTGTTCATTATGCTGGTACTCAAGAAGCAGTTAAAACTGGACATTAAAGGAGGAAGTAGGGCGGGGGGGTTCCCATAAACAAACCGAAGAACATGTTAAGAATCCTTTTCTCTCCCTTATCTTTAACCTCTGTGCACTAAGGTCACTTTCAGTAATTCAGCTGTATGCAAAGAAAGCCCCGTGATCCATTTAACCCATTTTAAAAAGACATAAGGAGATGATTTAGTACTCTCACATGTAAATTAAATAACCCATTCTTTCAAAGCTGATTCTTCATACAAAAATAACATTTCTGTAAAATATAGTACTGGATAGTTTACGCTGATGAACATCATATAATTGTATCAATGACAAGTTTTAATTACAGAGGGGCTGAGCTCAGTCTAATTCTTTCTGACTCTTGATCTCTCTGTCAGCAATCTGAAATGTAATTTCAGTAAAAAATTGAACCTCTGTTTTTGAATTGGAGATTAGTGAGAACCCCTGCCCCCCCTACATCTACTTTTCTATATTTTATGTACTATTTCTAATACAGCTATCATCAAGTAAAATGAACAAACAACTGTCTTGTTCAAAGTAATATTCACAGTTTTATCTGTGGCTATCATTTTAAAGTATTTGAAAAATGCAATTTAGAAAAATAGTTTTTCTTGATCTCTGGTCTATAGAATCTCACAGATATTTAATTTCAGGTGAGATCATAACCCCATTCTAATCCAGGTCTATGAACTGCAACTTAATTTTTCATTGGTGATGTTTCTACTCTGTTGTGAAGATTCTGTTGTGGTGATGGGTAGTTGGTCTTGGGGCAGTGTTAGAACAACTTCATCAGTATCATTTTTTCTAAATAGAAAGGATGAAAAATAAATTCGCCGACAAAAGACAATAGATAATTAAGGATTTTAGATGCTTTCTCTTATTTGTATGAGTATATAATGATAATGAGCATTACCACTTTTTCAACTGAATAATTAGAGATTCCCTAGAGAAACTTAATATTCTGGATGGCTTTCTACTTCAAAGATAAACCACAAAGTAATGGAATGAATTGTTGCCATCCCATTCATCTGAAGAACATAGGGACTTGTAAAAGGCCAAGAGAACACTTGTGCTTTTTTTAAGCCATTAGTTGAAATTTTCTGTCTCTAGTTGAAGGAACAGTATCTGTCTTCACATAGCCTTTGGAAAACAAAATTTCAGCCAAAATATTATGGTCACTACTCTTTATAATCAATAAAGTTATACTTGGAATAGAAAAGATGTAAAGAGTATGTTTACAGTCCTTATAAATTGAAAGAATAATTTATAAACTGAAACTTATAAGTTTTGGCTTCAAACTTTTAAATTAATTTTCCATACATGGGAAAGAAAATTTGTCAAGAAGATGCTTATGCTCAAAAACAGTAACAGTGCAAGTGCTCATTTTGTATTATTTGAAAGAGATTTTAAGACCTAATTTAGGACATTATGTAATTTAGAAATATTTTTTGTCTTTTTTATTATTAGTTATTCCAGGTAAGTTTGATATATTGAGAAGTACCTCAAGAGGATCAAATTTCAGTGATGCAGAAGTATTTCACATGACTAAGTCATGGCTGGATGGGCTAATAAATTCAGACATCAAACCTGTGAAGAAACGATTCACCTGTTTATAGCTCAATGACTGCGTGTAATTAGGCTTAATATAGACAGTATAAATTCTTACAGTGGATTTTTAAAAATATAAAATAATTTAGTAAAACAATCTTAGCTCTGCTGAGGACAGAAAGCACATTGGTTCTTGCAAAGGAGATAGATCTTCTATGACAGAAATATTCGTCCACTGATGGTGCTTTGGACTGCAGTGAATTCTAAGATGAAAGAGTTTATCTGAGATGTACTGAGGAGTACTGATATGCCTGATGCATCCCTGTTTTAGAAATGTATATACAAGCATACAGGTTTTAAATTATGATTTTTTTCCCCTTAGTATTGAAAGATTTAAGTGATTACCATGGAAACTCTTTGCACCTGAATATTACTTTTCTCTCCAGCTATTTCAGTATCCTTAAATCCTCGCTAATACTTTGTTATTCACTATCTTTTAAGCCCATATGCATTTCAATATCTAATTTACTTTACAAATCGTGTCTGACAAAAGAGTAAAACTTATAGTACAATAAGCAACACTATTAATTACTCTGTGGAGCAGAGAGCCACTATGTTTGTCAGCAACATTACACCTTCAAAACAATGGTGCCCAGTAATTAAGTATGAACATATTATATTATTAGGGCATATATCCTCTGTTGTTACATTTATTTTAATAAAGAAAAGTGAAGTTGCATTTATTATAGCCTTTATCCTGCTGAAACAAAGCAAGAGGAAAAGAAAAAGGCATTCAGCCTGGGAACATAACAAAAAATATGTCACTATGGCAACCAAAATGTCATTTGTTATACTTTGCTCATTAAAACATTGGATATTACTTTAATAAAAGACAGAAAATAGTAATCTAAATTTAAGAAGGTGATCAATTACAAAATATTTGTTTCCGGAAGGCCAGTTTCGGTGGTTATGGTTTGGGGGCTGTATCTTAAACCTCTTGTTTACATAGTCAAGTCCTCATTCATGTAGGAATTTTCATTCATTTTATGAAGTCTTCCTGCTGAAACAATTCATACATAGACAATGTTAGGATCAAATTCTTATCTTGGAAATACCAATTGAAATAAAATGTAACTTAACTGTAATTGTCTGTAATATCACACCAAAGTAACCAAGATAGGATGTTGACCTCTACTGGAAAGAAAGCTGAAACTGGCTTTAAGTTCACTGTATAGTGAATATTACATATAGTAGGAAGAGTGTCAGTTCCTTAGCTAGTTTTCTGCAGGCTATGAAAACAACCTCTTTGAAAATACAACCTGTACTTTGGAACCAAGTCAGATTGTGTGTTCTGGGATCTGACTGTGCAGCTAAAGAAACTGGAAGGAGAGCTCTGTGGCAAGAAAAAGAGAAAATGCACCAAACTGTTCAAATTTGTTTTTCAGACTCTTCAAAGACCTTGTGAGTTTAATGTGCCAACTTTCTTCTGCTCTAGCATTTACCTGAGCAATGACAGAGTCAAAATGCAGTGACATCGAACTGGCTCACCTGATCCATAGCCACGTGATTCAGGATGCTGACTTTCCTTTTAACTATTGCCATGGGGCTCAGCAGTGTATACTTCTGCTTGTCCTTTCGAACTATGCAGACAGACATAAAAATGGCCTTTTGTGCTTAAATTACAGCTCATAAGATTTTTCTTGTTTGCTTCTTTCAAGCCACCCCAGTCAGTGAAAATGAAAGAACAGTTGATGGCAATTTTCATATGTAAGAAAACTCCTTCTTCCATTTTATTTTGCCTATTTATTTTTGTCTATTTAAATCTTTAAGGGCTACTTTGGAACATGTGAACCAAGCATATATTTATGCTTTGGTAATTTAACTAGTCCTAATGCATACATTTTATATCATGTCATAAGGGTATTTTTTTAACCAATGAGGCAGTAAACAGCTGGCCAAAACACTTTTGGTGTTAACAAGACGAGTTTACCCTTATACTGTTTGCCTGAATGTTTCTCTATCATGGTATAAAATGCTCAGCTGCTCACTTATGCGATCTCCATTATTAAGTTTGTGAAAAAATCTGTATGCACTGCTGATCGTCATGTATTACAGAAACATCTAATCACACATGTTTATAATTCAGTAACTATTCTCCAAATGCCATTTCTATAGTGCCTACACACTTACGTAATTATTGCTATCATATTGTTTTTCAAGCTTCTCTATTCCTTATTACTATTTTAATCTTATGGGTTCAGTACTTCATATGTTTTGATTTTTTTGTTTCCTTTAGAAAAAGATTATTTTCATAGTTATTAAGAATAAAAAGTAAACAAGTATTTAGGTTTGTATCATGATCTTTGGTACTTCTCAGAGCAATTCTGCTGGCAGTGTGAGAGAACCTTCCCCTTTAGACACCCTGTTACCTTAGAGAGCCACCTTTAAGAAAGCCAGTTAAGTTAGTTCCAATGCAAGTGTCTTTCCCTGGGTTCTATTCATAGTGTTCAGTGTATATCCCAAGCCCTTTAATAAAATAAAATATCATTAGTGTGCTTTCTGTTGTGAACTTGGAATGCAACCATTCATGAGGTATGAATCACTTAATGCAGAATTTTCTCAAGACACTTGTTGGCTCTTTTTTTGTGCCTTGTGTGGTAAAGTCCTTATGTTCACTGCCACCTGGCCACCAGTAATCTCAGAGAGCAGAAAAAATGTGATTAGGTGTATTTATGTAGTTTACACTGTGCTCTGACAACATAGAGGCTAAAAAGTAATGAGGAGGGAGCTGTCACAAGATAATCTGCTTAAGCTGTTATGTTCCTTAGTCACCTCTCACAATAGTCCTAATCACCTAAATACTAAAATGAAGGTAATTTTCTAAAAAGGTTAATGCCCAAAGCTCAGAAATTATGCTGATACCTCCATGACAGACCAGTCTAGAACACTGTAATCTAATTATTGATTTGTTTCTCCTTCAAATACTAATGTGAGATGTGTAAGTACATGTCCTTAAGAGAAAATGCCTTTTTCCAGATCATAAAGATTTGCCTTAAGTACTGTCAATTTTGTCATCTCTATTATCATAGTATTTTTTGATATAAAAGGAATGTTTAAAGTGCTCAGGCACTAGTTCATTGAGCACTTCAAAGAAAACCTGGTTCCTCTATGTTATTTCAATGCTAAAAGCACTAAGTTGGCCTTGAAGTTGCTGTGTCTGGTCTGGATGATTGTCCAAGATGAACTCCAAATTATGGTACTGGCTATTGGTCAGAACAACTACAAAATACAGAGAAAAGTGCGTAAGTACGATGTAGTCATCTGTTTGACATCATTTGTACTGTTTCTGATCTCGTCATGTTTTACTTTCCAGGCTTGGTGCTACTATTTTGGAGGCAGAGGTAGATGTCACTAGAAAAGCAATGATTCCAACCCTATCCATCATTCTTGATTATGGCAGAGGAAAAGGCTGTGCACTTGAAAGTTTATTTCGCTTCTCCCTTTTACCCTGGGCAGCCCTGTATCAGCAGTCTTGAGAAGACTTTGTATTTGAGTTCATCATCTTGGGCAAGCCAAGTCTGCTCTATTGGATCTTGTACTTAGAACTTGAAAAGACCTTACATTGAAAGTACTGACATGCTGGCAATCTGCACATAAATCCCTTAGGTCCACTTACTGTTACATGTAGAAATGGAGTTTCAAATAAGAACACAGTGTTTCGATAGCCCTAAGTGCCCATAGATGGAGTTAGACATCAGCACTACTTTTCTCCAGATGCTTTTGAAGACATGTAAGGTCTCTCTCCTCCCTGGTCAATAATGCTAGAAGACAGACACAAATAAGAGCCCTTGTTTGTGAGCAGTGCTGGGTAAAATTGTCTTGAATTTTCAACACCATACCAGACATACACCTTGTTCATTCCAAATACCATCCTTGATTCTACAGTAGCCTGACACACATACACAAATACTTGGACACTATTATACAAGTGTCATGAGGATAATATAGGAACAAATAGAATGTTATTTTGAAATAATTCATTATTAATGAACTATAACAAAGACTTGCATTAACACAGTAACTATAATAAGAACTAGGGTTGGATCAAATCTCATGTGTGAATTTTTTAATATAAATAAATAAATAAATATATATATATCAATCATGCAAAATATGAATTCATGTTATCAATTTGTCTGGAAAATAAAGATGTTTTTCAACTTTCATTAAAAAAATTAAACAGTATTTTATTTAGAAATTTACTTTTTTAAACTAGGTCCACACCCTATAAGGTAGGCATTTAAAGTGTGGTTCATTGCATTTAACTTTGACCAAATAAAATAATATGGTTTTGCTAAACAGTAATATCAGGTCTATCTACATCTCTAGGAGAAGTTCTTGTATGTCTAGCCCTGAAGCTACTGAAAAGCAAGCAATAGTGAGAGACTTATCTCTAGGTATTTTTCATCTTGTGTTCATAAAAGGTGTTCATAAAAGCTGGATGAATCCCCTTCTTAATAAACCTGTTCCCACTGGTTATAGAGGGAGTGCATGTTGCTCAGTCTAAGCATTTGACTTTTTAGACGGTTAAACAAGAAGCATTCAGTCCTGGGTTGCATTGTTTTAGTTTGGTTGGCAAGTTAAAAAAAAAAAAAAATCAGCTTTTCTTACAGCTCTACAAAGGTTAAATACGTTAATATTCCCATTGCAGTAATACTGGGGATCACAATCAGTTCTAGGCCTGTTGTACAGGGCTATGTACACACTAGTGGAGAACATTAGTCCATTCCCCAAACTGTTTACTGACTGTCAACTAGGAGATAACTCCTGGATAAAATAAAACAAGGAATAGGAAGGAGTTGACTTCAGGAAAAACAAACTGAGTCATTTAGTATCAGCAGTAACAGTAATCTCAAAAGAAATAAAAGCAAATT
>JAVFHW010084312.1:11780-46343 GCA_032159205.1 Eurystomus glaucurus suahelicus | reverse complement strand
GGAACAGGAACACAGAAATCTTTATACAATAATCTAAAAAACAGTCAGTGCTGCAAAATGTTTTTTCTTCAGACCTTCAACTTACACAGTTTAAGAAAGTGTTAAGGGTGTAAGAAAATACAGGTATCTATAACTGTGTAAGTTCAAGAAAGTGCGTATTTGTGAACTGTAAAATAATCTTTCTCAAAACTATCTACTTGTCCTTTAAAATTACAGTTTACCTAATTTTTCTTTATTCTTACATCTTCCCTGGTAAGTATTGTACCCAGATACCTAAATGGACTTTCTGAGTTCAGAAGTCCAGCACAGAAACACCTGACCTTAGTTTCTTGTGATGTGCTATCTGCAACACCCATACTTCATATCTTCCATGCCATGGCAACCGTGGTCTGTTTCCCTACTTGTCTATATGTTGGCCAACACGTAAGTCTAGGCGATAGTGTTTTCTAGTAGGTGCAAATAAAATACTGCTTTATTAGGGTGCTTTATTCAATGGAGTTGCAGCTGGATGAGAGGAACAAAGCCAGTGAGAAACATGGATTCAAAAGACACCATAAAAGTTGGGGAGCACCAACAACTGGTGTAATTGGATAGTTCTGTCAGCGTGGCAACATTTGGGTATGAAGAGAGAAAGCAATGACACTTTGTAAATAAAGTGTTTATTTAAAAAAAAAAAAAAGTTTATAGATACTTGTAAAATGTTTATTTGCGAAATCTGTAGGATGTGCATTAAATTTTATTTAGAGAAGTGCAATGTTTCTTATGTACTACAGAACTTTTAAAGAAAAATTGCCTTGTCTAAGGAACTATTCTTAGTGCCTCGCTTTTATGTTTTTTGGTAAAAGGTGAAAACTGAACAAAATGGTAGTCAAATATTACTTCTTAAGAGAGCGAAAAGTTGCATATTTAAAATAACTCGATGTGCAAAGTATTAGGTAAAAAATTCACAGTCTAATCAATAACGCAGTCTATAGTTGAAGGTGACAAAATACAACCTTTTAGTATGATTTTTGAGTAGGCTTTAAGAATTATGTTAACTAAAAAAGGGAAAAAAATGAAAGCAGCAGGAACAAATTAGAAGGTTATACAGCTCCCCTTCCTTTTCCTGCCTTTCCCTTTTCCTGCCTTTCCCTTTTCCTCCCTTTCCTGTCTTGCATACTGATTAATTTAAAAGATCTTGGAAAAACCTGTTTTGAAGAATATATCTAAGTCAAGGTGTAAATAATGTCTTTAACAGCAATCTTTCAAGGTAAAAATGAAATAAATACTGTTCTGTTTTGGTAATTAACTAAAAAATAGTACAATCTAGACATCTCTTTTATACTCTTTTGAAGGTCTTACTTGTATGCCAAGTATTGGCAAGTCATGTAGCAATTTTTAGAATTGTGACATGGTTGTGTTTCATTTAAGTACCTAGAAAATGAGTAACAACCATTGTCACAAAAGGATATATTGATCATTTATCCAGCTTTGCAGAGGAGTTTCCATAAGGTAGAACACGTAGGCCTTAAACAGATCATCTTTTTTATTTGTTTGTGTTATTTATCACATATCTTCCAACTTCAGTGATGACTAGGGTAGAAGTCCTTGAGTTAACAGTTTTTATTAAGCAACCCAGGTTTGTGTTTTGGTTGTCAGCTGAAAGAGGTGGAATTCTTGTGGGAGAGACTAGGCAGGGCAGGATTTTACCTACAGCATAGTGAAAGGCTATTCTGCCCTCCCATTTCTCATACTTTATATATTAATGTTTAGGCCACAGTGAAGCTGGCATTGCTTCAGTTACTCTCAGTTGTGTAAAACAATGATGTTGTTCTCAACCACACCGCAGTCATGAGAGTCTTATGGCATCTGCAGCTTCGGCACTTAATTTGCTCATTATTTTCAAGAAGAATCCACACACTTATCTTCAGTATAATTTTCTTGAGATTTTTTTGTTTTTTCCTTCCTCTGCACCTGTGTTTCTGGGTAACTTCTTATGCAACATGAGGCAGCCATATGCAGATAAGTGGTTTGATAACTTACTCAGAAGGACAGACGTAGAAGGTGGCATGGCTCTGAGATCCAGCGGAGAAGCATCTTTCTGACTAGTATATTGTGTGCCACTCAGTTAGGTTCTCATTCTGAGTGAAGTTTCAGAACTGTCTGATGAAGCCAAACCTCTGGATTTAATCATAGCCTATGTCCTGAAAGGTACTTGTGTACCTTGGGACTTTGCTCCAGCAACATCCACATCCTTTCTGTCATGACACCGTTCTGAATGCAGTAGCTGACATTTTCAAAGTGGTTTGATGTCAGGAAATAATTTTCATGATTGCTTCAAAACACTGTCTTGGGTGTGCTGAGGTCTCTACAACTCCACTGGTCATTCATATTTTGATTTGAGTACAGTTTGTTAGCACAGAACTTGCAGCTCAGGTAACTCGTGCATCTGAGTAAGCTGACCACAGATGGCCTCTCATTTTTTTTTTTACTTGGTACAAAAAGAGGAGTCAAAGACACTTTTGGATGTGGCAGAGGTTAATCATCAGTACTTAAAACCGCTTTGAACATACTTGTTCAATGTAAATGGTGCGAAGTGTCTCAGAGACTCCCATCAAGTTGCCTTTTCTGCTTCTGCCTATTACAGGTATTTCCTACATTCCAGGTATGGCTCATCTATGAAACAGCAAGCGCCCTATGTGCAATCCATTGATTTTCCTGCACTTTAGACAATTAGGGAGCCTTTTACAGATTTGTCTTTATTTTTGGCAACGTGTTCTCCAAGTACCTTATCTAGATGTTTGCCATCCCAGCTGGTAGATGCCTTTACTATAAAGTCACTTTGTGGTCATTTCTCACTCAAATTTTCATCCAGTTCCTTTTCGCAAAAAGTCTCTGGAGACTTACTTTCTTTCCCTGCTTCCCAAGACCTCCAGATATGACAAACGGGAGTAAGGATTTATCTACACAGAAGGTACTGGCAGCTATCACCGAATGCTGAAATCACGACACAGCAGTGTGTCTTACTGTCATCCCTCCAGGAGAGATGATGCTTGTCATACATCTTTGCAAAGTACCAACCTCATCCTGTTCCTGACATTTAAGGATTTAGGGTCATCACTTTCCATGTTTTCCAGCATAACAGCATGACTGCATCTTTAATTAGGAATACCTGATGTTTTAAGGCTTTGTCTTTTACATTGGATTGCAAATTCTGTGTAAGTTCAGCAGAATAAATTATAGGGATTTTCTTTTTGCAGCTATTTTCTTGAAACTTACCATAATTACCTCTGAGTCTTCTACCTCTTTGCAAAACTTGGCTGAAATTGGGAAGAGGGTGCACCTGGGACAGGGTGGAGAAGGAAAGAGATACCAGGACAACGGTTGCCTAAGCCCTGTTTTCCTTGGAAATTAGACTGTAAAGCACACACACAAAAGGTGGAAGTAGAGGAATAGAAGGTGAGAAGGTAGAAGAGAGTTCATACTTGTGCTTTAAAGAAGAACAGGCTGTAGACACTGAGTGGGAAGATATGATGATAGGCAGTATGTCAGTGTTGTCACTTATATGGTAAAAAAGCCGTTTTCTGAAAAGAAGTGATACAGCTGTCTTTAGGATTATTTAATCTTGCTTTGCTGTCCTCTTACAGTTTGTAGGTAACCAAATATTAATACAATCACAGAATGGTTTGGGTTGAAAGAGGCCTCAAAGATCATGTAGTTTCAACCCTCCTGCCATGGCCAGGGACACCTCCCACCAGACCAGGTTGCTCAAGGTGGCGTGCTCATCCAACCTGGCCATGAACACCTCCTTCAGGACCTGGGCAACCTGTTGCAGTGTCTCCCACTCTCAGAGTAAAAAATTTCCTCCTAATTTCCCGTCTAAATCTACCTTCTTCCAGTTTCAAACCATTACCCCCCATACTATCACTCCAGGCTTTTGTAAAAAGTCCCTCCCCAGCTCTTTTGCTGACCCCCTTCAGATACTGGAAGACCACAATAAGGTCTTCTGCGAGCCTTCTCTTCTCCAGGCTAACAACCCCAACTCTCTCAGCCTGTTGTTATAGGAGAGGTGTTCCAACCCTCTGATCATCTTTGTAGCTCTCCTCTGGCCCTGCTCCAACAGGTCCATGTCCTTCTTGTACTGGGGGCTCCAGAGCTGGATGCAGCGCTCCAGGTTGGGTCTCACAAGAGTAGAGTAGAGAGACAGAATCAATTTCCTTGCCCTGCTGACCACAGTTCTTTTGATCCAGCCCAGGATACGGCTGACTTTCCGGGCTGCACTTGCGCATTGCTGGCTCATGTTGAGCTTTTCATCAACCAGCACCCCCAAGTCTTTCTCCTCAGGGCTGATCTCAATCCATTTGTTGCCCAGCCTGAATTTGTGCTTGGGATTGCCCTGATCAGGTGCAGGACCTTGCACTAGGCCTGGTTGAACTTTGTGAGGTCTCACGGCTGTCCTGGTCCCTCTGGATGGATCCCTTCCCTCCAGTGTGTCAACCGCACCACACAGCTTAATGTTGTCCACAAAATTCCTGAGACTGCCTTGATCCCACTGTCTATGTTACCAACAAGGATGTTAAACAATACTGGTCCCTGAGGAACACCACACGTTACTGGCCTCCGCTTGGACATCGAGCTGACTATAACTCTTTGAGTACGACCATCCAGCCAATTCCTTATCCACCAAGTGGTCCATCCATCAAATCAATGTCTCTCCAATTCAGAGACCAGGATGTCATGCAGGACAGTGTCGAAGGCTTTGCTCAAGTCCAGGTAGATGGCATCAGTTGCTCTTCTATTGTCCGCTGATGCTCTTACTCTGTTGTAAAAGGACAGACAATATTCTCAGACAAATACTTTGTCCCTTCTGGGCTTCATGATGAATTCAAACATGGAAACTGAATGCTTAAGATAAGTCTTACTTGATTTGTTGGCTGCTTTGAAGGTTTGGGTGAGAAACTGATGAAGCAGCTTGTTTCCATTGAATACTCCTGGATGTAGAGTATGGGGGAAGCTTTTTATTCCCACAAGACCTTGTCTTGCAAGCTTGAAAATACCTAACACACATTCTAGATTATATGTACTCCAGTATATCTACTCCACCCTATGTGGCAGAAGGAAGTAGTGTGTCATTACTTTACTTACGGGCTTTTTCTTGAAGGAGAGAGAAACAGAAGCTTAACAGTGCTTTGGAAGTTGAAAATCATAGCTGAACCAGTACGTGGCTGCATTGATTTGTAGTGTCTTAATGATGTATTGAGCATTGGGCAGTATGGCATGAAAGCCGACTTTGCAAGCTGAGTTATGCCAGCAAAACCTAATTCAAACTTCTGGTTTAAGAAATAGAAGATTTTATTTTATTTTTTTTAAAAAAAAACAAAGTAAGAAAGAGGAAATTGAATGGACATTTACAGTTGTCAGTAAAATGTTTCATATGACCCTGTGTAGAATTTAGTAGGAAGCTTTAATAATAGTATTTTGGGGGAAAAAAATGTCCATGACACTTATACTACTAAACAAGCCTTTAGGACTGTGACTAGAAACTTGGACCCACTTAAGAAACATCTCTATGGAAAGTTTCTGTATTTCATTTTTATAGAATTGACATTTTTGAAACTCTTAGCTTTAAATTGAGAAATAATGGAAGAAAATAGAATGTGCGGGAGTGCAGAGCCTGAAATGCAGCCTACCTTCTAAAAGGTCTGGTCACAGACATTTTTTGTAATTCTTTTTAAATATAATAGTTTCATTGGAAGGCTATTTCCTGTTAAAATTCTAAACAACTCTGTATCTGATCTACTGAACTGTAAGACCTCAGAGGTCTTGAAATTTCTTTCCTTTAAATACCATTGTCCTCAAGGAGTATTGTGTCGGGATGGAGGATTTTTCCAATAAACAAGAAGAGAAAAGGCTTTTATGGTCTAGTATAGAAGTAGCTAGTATGTATTTGTAAGGTTTTTAGTTGGAAATAGTATATGTTAGGTTCTTCACCAGTGTGTTAAAAGATTAGTTCCTTCAGTAGAGTCCTTATAAATCTGTGCAGTTTTAGAAATTAATGACAAGCAAGATGGTAAGGCTGTAGCAGGTGTTTTTGAGAGCATAGTTCTGAGAGGGATTCGGGGGTTTATAAAGCGTTGCCTCTTCTTTCTGAGTTTGTAAGTGACGGAAAATGAGAAAACTCACATATTATCCCTAAATAGCATCTCTTATATCCACAATTGGAAAGACAATTGTGCAGTAGATGCACCGTTAGTCTCACACAAACGAGACGTCTTATATTCTCATCCTTCAGGAGAAAACACAATGCCATGCGGTCTTTCTGGGGAAAGTAGTTATTGGTCTCAGACATTTTCTCATACCAGTATGCAACATCTACTCTATGCTTATGATTTTCAGCTGTAGCTGTAGAAAATAAATACTATATGCTAGCTTGAAATTATTCTAGCTATTGTATATTTTCTTGGCAAATAACATTAGTCAAAAAAACCAGAAGGATTCTAAGAAGACATACAGTAGGTATTTCTAACGAGGCTTCTAAGAATCTCTTGCCTATGCATTAGTGATTGCTTTAGTCTACTGATTGTTAATTATTGTTGTAATTGAAAAGTATTTTTAAAACATCCGTCATTCATAAAGCACGTCCATTTGGCAGTGAGATTAATTGATGTGGTCTTAATCGGGGACAGTGGCAGAAGAGGATTTTATGCTGTGTATGTGGCAATGGCAGAAAAGTCAATTGCTGAGTATTTTTCGGTAAGGCTCTAAACCATCTCTGGAGAAGACAGCATTCCACAAGTTTCATCCATTTTTTTTTTAACTTTATAAACATAATAGAACAACAGGCACAAAAAAAAGACTTATGTGAGAAGACACATCTTGAATCTTTCTTTTAGCTCTACTAAAGAAAGCCAGAAAAAGAAATAAAAGGCACATTTGTGTACATACAATTGCTGCCATACTTAACATTTTTAGTAACTGTGAAGACGAATAAGAAGGTAGGAGAAGCCACTGGCTTTTTGCAGATAGGCTACTGAATGTTTGTGGACTTCTTGTCTAAGAATGGCGTGTTTCTGAATGTGGAATCTTGGATGCTGGATGCTGTGGGATTCCAGCTGTGGGGTAACTAGCTGAGAGGCGAAGGTGATATAGGACTGTTTCACTCAAGAGCTGCTCAGAAAATGGCTGTTTCTTCTCTTCTGAAGGTAACGAAATCATGTTATGCTTTATTCCTGTCTTCTGACATAACTCCTCAGGAGCTTCCTTGCAACTCCAGATGGCATGTTCCTCTTTTGAAGTCACTGCCTTTGACCTGTAACGTTTGATTAAGTTTATGTAAATCAGAAATCTCTCCTTGTCTTTGAACATCTTTTAGCAATCCCAAGTAGCAGGAAGTCTAAAAAAGCAGTGCTGATTCCTTTGCTTAATATTCTCAACATTTCACTTTGTGTGACTCAAAGAATGGAGGAGAGGTAATAGGGAGGACTTGTGGATCTTGAGTTTTATGTTCTTGGATGTCCCTACGCCTAGAAAACAGGACTAAGCAACATAGTTTGAAAAACCCACACATACTAAAAATAATAGCATATGCTGTTTGTCAGATCTGTGCATTTTCACAGTACTTTTTCAAGGCTTTAGACAGTATTGATGGTTAGAAGGCTGATAGAGCTGCCTTAGGTCAGAGCATTCTGATGTTACAGCTTTAGATGGAAGGCACAGCTTTCTGCTTCATCCACAGTAAGGACTGTGCTTCTTCAGTCCCACCGTGGGTTCTGTCTTATTCCCACTCTCCTATTTGCTGTCTCTTGTAATGGCAGAATTTCAAAGAAAACCTCTGTCACGACAGTTACAAATTTAATTGCGGATACTTAGAATGTCTCTTTGAAACGTAAAAGGCATTATGTGTGTGGTGAATAATAACTAATAGTGTAAAATTAACATTTAAAAACAAGTTTTATGACAACAGCAAATGTGGAAAGCGTTTGTGCAGGGGGAACATTACAAGACTATTTTAATAAAACTTGTTTCAAACTTATTTGTGGCATTCCAAATATTTTGTAAATACAACTCTCAGGAAGACTGTTTTTATATGCATTAGATATTATTTGACAGGAACGATAGGGTATTCTTTCTGTAAAAGCTTGGTGTTTTTATCAAAGCTGAGGGTTTCTGCTTTTCAGCAAAGTGTAGGAAATAGGGGAATATGAAAGGTAAATTGGAAAATTTAAATAGAAGTCTTCAATACCTGCCTATTAGCAGAACCAAAAATGGGTTACCTTCCTTTATAGACTGAATTTTTAATTTCTTCCTTTTCCTTTACCAGCCTTTATTTTAAATAGTAATACAATTTTGAAAGGATTTCTTACCACAGAAAATTGAGTAAGAAGCTTTTACTGTGTCAGAGTAGAGCTCAAGAAATTACAATTTTTAAATATATTTCTTGTGCAAGCTCTATGTGGTTTCCAAAAAAAACTTTAAATATTCAAAAGATATGGAGTCCAGAACAGTAGGAATTTCACATTGAATGGTATTATCTCAAGCCATTGCCATCCCTGTTTCTGCCTGCTGTGCGATTGCAGATGACATCTTCTGTGCTGTAAAGCGGCTGGGAACAGTTGTGCAACTAAAGATAGATAAAGGAAATCATTGTTAAGATGATGGTTTGAAAGTGTGAAGCTGGGTGATGAAAAATCTTGTCAATTCTCTCATCCCCTTTTAGTTTTGCAAGGATGCTAGGGCAATAAAGAGATATCTCCTGCAAGATAAGAAGCAGTATCAGAAAAAAAGCTTCAATGATTTGGCTAGCTCTCTGTACATACAGTGGGGCAGTTTGAAATATCCCTGTTTTCACATCATGGGTGCATTGACATCCTCTTTTTAAAGTAGTGCTAATGGTAACAATTTTCTTTTATTGTCCTGGATATGGGTGGAATGAGAGCTCTAGGGGTAAAACTCATATAATGTTAAAGGAAGTTTTCAAATATTTAGATTGTAAAGTAACAGTCCAGAAAATCTGATTGCCACGGTGCTAGGACTGCACTTAGACAATGCATTTTATGCTGAAGTGGGGAATATTGTATGTGGAAAAAAATGCTGCTAAGTGAATAAATGTATTACGTAATAGTTTCTAAATGTTTTATGCGTACAAACTATTGTTTAAATTCAAAATATAAATAGCTACTTGAAAGTTATCTCGAAATATTATAGAGGGTAATATTTGAAGTGTTTTGAAGTGTTTCATTGTACAAGAAGTAAAATAGTACACTGACATTAACTGAATGAAATTAATGACCAGTCATTAGTCCTTCAACTCTTGAATGACTTCTAAAAGACTGAATTGTGGAGTTGCAAAATAATGAGATTTGGTTTATACAAATCTTGGTTTAGAAATCAGTGATTTGAACAAGACAATATTAGTCTACCTTTTTTTTTTTATCCACTACAGAGGTTTGCTTATACACCTATACCTGCTGTGGTGGATAGCAGAAGTTGTGATACAACCCAAACACTTCTTGTGTGATAAATCAGGAAACGAAATAATCATAACTGAATCATATAATACATTGGGTTGGAGAGGATCCTAAAAGGTCCTCCAGAAGAGGAAGAGGGTTTTTTATTTTAGCCTTAGAGTATTAGACAAAAATCTGGAATTTAATTTTCTATCTTTGTTAAACAGTTATGTTGAAATTATTCCTTTAATTAAGATTGTTAATTTTCAGTCTTCTGGAATAAATCTCTTATCTATTGTCTCATATTCTGGCCTTAACAAGTCAGAGATACTGGGAATTAAGACCTTCTACCCAAGTACAGATCATTTACTTAATGTGACGTCCCATAAATTGTGGTTCCATGAAGTATCTGCCAGTGCTTAAGTGGTAGATTCTGTTTAGTTTAGGTAACTTAGATTATTTCATACGCAGTGGTGTGTCTATGAAAGCCTGCCTCTGTATTTTATTGAAACCTTAATGCTTTGCATTGTGTTTTTTCTGAAAACCTACTATGTAATTTGCTGGAGTAGGTGCTATAGTGCTCAAAGACAGATCTCCTTGGATCTGTGTTGTATGAAATGGTATAGTGCCTGAGAGATCTTGGTTTACGTAGAGTTTGCATAAATGTATACAGGGCATTTGAAAACCCGTGAAACTTTAAAGCTACGTTGGAAGTTTAACAAAGCGAGGTCAATCATTATGAGGAACCATGTCTAACTTCACACTTACTGCCTTCCTTCTGCTATGATTTTCTTGAACACCTAGGTACTGTAATTTTTTTTTCAAAAGGCTTAAGAGCTCAGCAGATGAATTCTTCATTAGGCTTAGGCAACTGATTCAGAGGAACCTCCAGGCAAACTGAAGTTTAAAACTGTATTTAGGGTTGGTTGTTTTTTTTTTTTTGTCTCCCCCAAGTTGTCTTGTGTAACTATAACACAGAATTTGCCAGACATTCTCCATGGTTGGCACTGTCCTGTGATACCTGAAGCCCACTGAGGTCAAAGCAAGACTCTTACCGGGCTGAAGGGCCACGGGAAAATGAAGGAGAAACAGGACTGAGGATTTGCCCATAAATAAGTCTCCCAACACTTACAAAGTTCCTAAAAATGCTGGGATGGATTTGTATGCTATAAAGGTGACCTAGTAATGTTTCACCTAGTGTAATGAAGGACTCATAATTTATATTTAAAGAAAAGCAGCTTTTGTGTAAAAAAGTGGGGGATGTCTCTCAGCTGCATATCGGCAGTATGTTACTGTGAATCGATAGTTAAACATTCTGATTTACACATATATAGAGGTATATCATACATATGTAAATCCAACAAAATTACTCATACAAAAATCTATTCAAGTTTTAGGTCCACACAACTTCTACAAACTGTTACGTCTGAGAACAAATGCTTATTATAGCAGACATAAACATTACAAATTAGTTTTAGAAATCCTGTGGAAATGGCCATGTATATTTGTGGTGGAAGCTTTTCACAGTGGTGTTTATTGTGTAGTTTTGTCAGAATGAAAAAATATCAAATCTGAGCTAAGTATCATTTTATATAGGACTTCAGTTAGAAGATCTCTTCCTCTTGGTTGACACTGAAAAAGAAAACACTAAAAAAAAAAAAGAAGAAGAAAAAGTGTTCTTTGGTGGTGAACACTATATGAATTGAAAAATCAAGAAGTATCTGTTTTATCAACTTGAATGTCCCATAATGTCCATGCTCACTGCAGGGCATTAGGTTAGATGGCCTTTAAAGGTCCCTTCCAACCCAAACCATTCTGTGATTGTGTAATGTTTTTTCAAATAGGCCTAATTGTTATCGATAAAAAAGTCGGTTCTTAATGTTAGGCTTGTTAGAAGTGGGGAATTGTTACAGTGAAGTTAAATTACATTGACACGGTGGGTTAAAATAAGAGACCTGAAAAATACTTCTTAAGCATAGGTTAAGTTTCTTGAGTAGCTACCGAAGAGGTTGACACGTGTATCATTTTAATGGTGATGAATGGCCCTCTAATGCAGCTTGAAAAGAACTATACCTGTTGCAGACAGGGACACATTGGTGTCCCTCTGAGGAAGGTTCTCCAAGACCATTTCTCAAAACATGCAATATTTCCCTGTAATAGTGTGTAGAAATATGATAGAATGATACTTTACATGCAGCATAATAACAACTGTTAGATTAATCTCTTTTTTGCAGAAAACAAATGAGTTATTACTGCCTAAAATACTTTGAAAGAATTTGGAGTTTCAAAGCAAAGTTCTTCCCCCATATTATTACAAATAACAAAAATTTTAAGAAATTGATTTATTTCTTAATAAAAATGGGGTTTTTTTTGCCATCAGAGGAGGGCCATGTCATACTGGCTTGTATAAGGGAAGAGCAATTACTGGCTGCTCTTTGAGGGCCAGGAGAGAATGGAGATAATCCAAATGCCAGGGGAGGGCCCTTGCCAGCCAGTGCCCATCCTGCTGCTCCCAAGGGACACAAACTGCAGGAGTTATTGTAGTTCCACTGAGAGTCCAGGTCATCGGGCAGTGAAAGCCCCTTAATGCACCCAGGGGCCTAACACCGGTTACGCTAAATAACAGTAGAACTTCTGCTCCATTTGTGTTCATTTATATCTCGATTCACATATTTTTTCCTTCTGAAACATTTTTGGATTTTGCTTCTTCCTATGACAGTCTTGTATTGGAGAAATTACTGTATTTTCATAAGAAGAAACTACTACTGACCATCTAAAACAGTATTTGAGGACCAAATAATCAAATGTCGCTTTTTCCACCACCAACCGGGAGTGAAGGGAACAATTACCTTGTTTTGACGAGTGAACTGAAGAAGTATGACATAGAAGCCTTCAGGAATGCATACATGAAAACTAGGCTGTCATGTTTACAAGGCAATTTTTTTTCATATGATGAATTTTTCAAACAGCAAGTGGTCTGTAAACTGCACTGATATTTTTCTGAGGAACACAAGTTTCCTTTGGCTGTCCTGTAAGGAAAGTAGTTCGGAATAAATGTAAGTTAACAAATTTGATTTTGCAGCTATTTTATGAAAACTCTGAATCATTCCAAGCTGTTTGTGTCTTTGCATTACATGTGTCTGCTATACAGTACATTTCACACCAGTCGTGAACTGTTTTGCAAGCGTGGTTGAGTAAAAGAAGGGTTTGTGTTATAGGT
Organism: Eurystomus glaucurus suahelicus; assembly: GCA_032159205.1. Classification (NCBI taxonomy): domain Eukaryota; kingdom Metazoa; phylum Chordata; class Aves; order Coraciiformes; family Coraciidae; genus Eurystomus; species Eurystomus glaucurus. The sequence continues at coordinate 33,698 of JAVFHW010084312.1, read as the reverse complement.
GTGGAATTCTATAAACTCTGAGGTATTTCTGAAGAGAGAAGGGAAGAGATTTGTGTGACCGTGTCTGAATATAATTAGTATCGTACTTGAGTGAACAACTGTATTTTCAGTATTCCTTTTATCTCATGTCTGTAAAGTGCTGTTTAATGTTTTTCTATTGGTTGTGGAACCTTCCCAAGTTGGCCTACTGTTTTTTTTTTTTTTTGCCATAGCAACTGACAAGTATTTCAGCATTGGGGAGAGTGCTTTTTAACTTCTACTTTTAATTACAGTGTCTTTAATTGCAGTAACATCTGTTAAGATACTTTGAGTCTTACATTCAAAGACTGATCTCCCCTCAATGTGTTACATGATGTATTTGGTTTATATCCAGACTTTTTAACCACAAGGGTGACTGAGTTTCAGCTGTGTTCCAAAATGTTGAAAATCTTTGAACTGTTATTTCCAAAAAGGTATTCTGTAGCTTCTGAGAATTTAAGAAAATGTTATATCCATTCAGTATTTTGAAGGATTGTGCTGTTAATTCAGATGTGTGAGATAGTAGGCTTTAAGGGACCTTCAAGTTTATTCTAAATTGGTTTTAAAAGAGCAAAACGAGAATCAGTGGTGTGAAGAAATGCACAGTTCTGCTATTTGTAGGTCTACACTCGCATTTGATCAAAAACTGTCATCTGCAGCTTGCATCTGAATGCGATGTTCTTTTTGAGCATGTGTTCTGTACATCATTCACTTAGATAAACTCTCTATCTATTTTTCTAGAAATGCCTCTAGGTAAATTTCCAACTAGTACTGTAATTGTTTCATAAAAGAATATTACTTGTAAGGAAAATAGTATATTTAGTAGTTCATTATATTTTGTTGCCCAAACCTGCGCTAAGAAGAGTTATGTTTGTTCCTCGTGTTGCTACTGCACTATGAATAGTATTATTAATTACTAAATACTACACATGAAATAAACTGGCTAGTAAAAGTTTCCACTTTTTAGGTAATTTTTGCTTTAACTTTGGTAGCAAGTCATCACTGGTTGTAAAATCGACTTCATTATTTCTCCAGAAAGAGAATATGGAAAAAACAGAAAAAAATAACTCTTCTACTGCTTTGCTTCTGATATAAGGACTGATATAAAGATAAAGGATTTATTGTCTTAGATTGAGTAGGCCACTGGATTTCACCTGTGATTTGGCAAAGTATTGTTTGAGTAAAATATGTACAAAGTAAAGTGACACTTGTTTCCTGGTACATTATAGGATAGTCTGGATTTTTATGTTCTAATTATTTGCAATGATGTGCTTAATTTCCAAAAAGGATTTGCTCCTTGTACAGAAATTATAAGCAGACAAAGAATAAATTCACCCTCTAATGTATTAATTTTTTTAGTTTCCATTTATAATAGTGAGAATTTACTTTCTAAATCTTAAAAAAAAAAGTGAAGAAAGCTACTACTCTGATCAAGGTAAAAGCACTGATTTTTTTGAAAACCAAAACAGTGCAAGGTATTATGAAATTTTTCCCTGCTTTTATTTTACAGGTGTCTGTCTCTGTAGCACTCAGAAGCACGTACAAGGTTTACTATTCAACACTGATTTCGTAATTCCTTACATAAACATTTCACTTATTAATCTAATTATTTCCAGGAAACAACATGTTGTATGTTCCGGTACTTCTAATCTGAATTTTTTCATTATTTAACTGCTTTTCTGTATCTGTTTTACAGATTCTGAAAATGGAATGGGGAGGAGAGTATTCTCTTGATTCTTCCAATTTAGACTGTTTGTTAAATGTCCTTCCTGGAGAAATGGAGTTTCAACAAATCCTTAGTGATCTTGATGAAAAAATAAAGAAGAACTCTTCTAGGTAAAGAGTATTTTATTTTTATCAAAAATATTACATTTATGAAGAATTATGGCTTTTCTCATGTTTCTTTTCTAGTTGTAGGTTAAAATTCTCATAATTATTACAGTAGTATTTTTACCTTAACCACTTGAGCATTTAACAAATTTTCAATGCCATATAATTTTTGTGCTATAGTCTTTCTCTGTGTGGTATTTTTAACAGTTGATCATCTTAATCTTAGGAATTATTGCAGTAGGTGTGATAGTAGAGGAAGAAAATGTGTATTCCCATGACAGTTTTATTTCCCACGGCTATAAGATAGAATTTTTATTCAGTAAAAGAGCTACAGAATTTTACAAAAAAGCAAGATTTGAACTATATATATAAATATAAATATATGAATATGTATAAAAATAGTATATAAAATATACTATTTTTTAAGCATTTCTAATGGAAGCAGAAAAAGCAAGTAAGTTAATATATAATTTCTTATATAAGCCATTATTTTAGCTATTTCAGTTAAAAGTGTTACGCTGCAATAGATTTTCTAACGGCAGTTTGTCTCGAAGTATATTTCATTGTCCACTACTTTGTAACATACTGGTTTCCAAAAAATGAATGCTATAGAAACAGTTGAGTATTGAAAGAGTTCTTTGTTGGTATCGTTTTCTTGCATGACTACAAAAAAAATCAACTTTATTTGAAAAGTGATGGCAGTGTTTTGTGGCTAAACTCCTCAAAGCCCTTAAAATACTTCGATCTGTGAAAGATACGCTGAAGCCAATACACTGATTGCCGCTTTAAAAAAAATAAGTGTACGTTCAGAGATGCAACAAATAGCATAATTATGTGTTAAATTTTGAAAATGCTTGCCTTTGGATAACAGTGCACGTTATAGAGTTGTATGATTTTAAAGGATGCCCTTCACGACATTGGTTTTAAGGCTGTGTAATTTTAATGAAGGGCACATTTGTGAGGGGTCTTTGTCTGCTCCCAAACAGCCTCCTGAAGAATGGAGATAAACCATTTCTGTATCTCACTGAAAACTGGTTTAGGTAATCTCTGAGTTATTATTATTATATTGCTTATGCCAGGCTGAGAGATTTTTCAGGCTTTTTATTTATATTACTCTTACTTCGTATCTTGAATATTTTAATTTTAAAACTTGGTGTTTTCAAATGTAGTTGCGATAGTAATAATCCCAAGGTTGCAATGATAGTGAAGATCTGGGAAATGTGGTGTTGTGGACCCCTACATAGTGCAATTTCGTATTAGAATTTTCCAGCTGTTGACACCGCTGAAATGTAGATACTTGGAGTTTAGCTGATGTCATAACACAGTTAATGATACTTAAATTATGAGTTGTTGTGGTCTCCTGTATGTGGGAAGAAAACAGCACCAGCATATTTGGCAGATGTGTTGTCACCTCCTCGACTACCAGATAAAAGTGATTTTGTCATCATTATGTAGAACCAGCCTGAAAGTTAGAAAGATTATTATCAAGATGAGTCTTTGGAATGCATGCTTTACTACTATTTTTGGGTTTAATGTGTGTAAAATGTATGCTGCTGGTTGAGAAAACTTTTGGCTGAGGGAAAGCAGGCCAGCTGTTCATTCCTTTTAACGGTACTTTATGTTAGTTAACCTTTTATGTTACATTTCACAGTAACATCATCAGAGTGGAACTATTTGCACATTTTTAAGAAGGCAAATTGTCCCTTTTTTAGATACATGGTCCTAGAAATTAGAAGGGTCCTTAACTGTAAGTTTTGTAAGATGCAAATGGTATTTTATCCATGGAGAGTAGGAAATTGGATTAGGGTGTGGCACATAGCAACGCATGTCAGGAAAAGCTTTGTATTTCTGCTGAATTGACACTCAAGCTAGTTTTTAAACTAATTTTCACAAGGAAAATCAGAAAGTAGCCCTGTAGCTACCAGGTGATATTTTCCTCTTGTAATGTGTCAGTTTCAGAAATGGAGAGGAGTTTAAAAGAAGATGGACAGCAGCTGATGTGACTTTTAAATTAAAAAGAGTCCTTTTATTGCTAATATATTAGAGGCAGCATGGAATGAAATCATTTTCAAGTTACCATTGATCTTTGTAAGTGGTATGATAAGAGCAGCTCTATGCACTACAGTGGTACAATTGGAATACAATCCATTTTTCATCAGATAGATTTATGATTTTATTATACTACAGAGAATAAACATAATAGTATACAGCATATATATATTTTTTAAAATAAAACATTGTGTAAAAAATTATGATCCAAAAGTGTGTAAATCACTTGAATGCTCATTTATTGCCTTCCAACTGAATAGCTTTTATAAAATTGTTTGACACGACAAATCAGATATGCTTTCCCGCAGTTGAATTACCTTCAGTATTTTTGTATTGTACCAATTCTATCTGGTGCTGTAAGAAGGGAAAAAAAAAAAAAAAAGGCCATCTGTGCAAAATTTGGTTATTTGTAAGTTTTAGAGGAGTAAGTGGTTCATTCATTCACTGTTATGTAACGGAGCTCTTATTACTTGAGTGTTAACTTCATTTTTTAAGCAGTTTTTAGAAGCAGATGAATATGGACTCTCAAATCTATTGTCATTGCTGGCCAGTGTTATGTGCAGTGATAGTCTTGGGTTATTCTAAAGCGTTAAGTTGTATTCATAATTTCGTCAGGATGGCCAGTTGTCTTGCAGTCCTCCTCCTCACATTTGCTTTGACTTTCACTGTGTATAAAAACTGAGTATTTCAATTTTTTTTTTTTAATTGGACGATTAAGAATTAGGAAGAGTTTATTTTTGACCAATCCACAGAACTGAAGCTTCAGCTGATACATAATAATTCTAAGCAGAAAATAAGGTACAGAGCTTAAAACCAAGCTTATGGTGCATACTTGGAAGTGATTGTAAGCATTAAATCTCTTCAGCCATTGCTTGTGTGTGCATTCAGTTCTTTCTTCAGTGAGTGTGTGGTTATGTTTTAGTGTTCATGCAGTGACAATAGGTTCTGTGAGGGTGTAGGACAGTGTGAGGTATTCTAGGTTGTCTTCAACAGAACAATTACTCAGAATTCAACAAGATTATTTACTAATAATTCTATTTGTGCAATACACTGGAGACTGTATCTTTGTGATGCTTTTAGCGAAGGCTTAATTTGACTTCAATCTGATAAACTTCAACCTGACCTCTGTCTAATTAACAGTAATTCAGTCATCTGGGATTTTGATGAAAGTCTTTTTTGAAGGGCTCCAGTGAGGTCAATACTAATAAGCGCAAATAGCCTTGCATCTTATCCCATAACTATTCACTATAAATTGCAATCATTATTTGAATGTCTAACAGGATCCTTGACTTGCAAATAACGGGACTATCTGCAATGTACCTCACTAAGGATGTTAGTGTGACATTTTCCAGTTGTTGATCATAGCTTTGCTGATATGCATGGAAATACCTCCCAGAATCAATTCCTCACAGCAAAAGAATGGAGGAGTTCCAAACAAGGTATTAAGCACTGCTGTCTCCTTCCATTTTCCTGTGTCAGAACTGGAGTCTGCAAGGGATTAATGTGTTTTCAGAAAAATTTTTGAAAAGTTAACATACGTACACATATGAGGTGATAATAAAACCTATGTCGTTAGCAGTAGCAGCTTTACTTTCTGGCTTTCTCCTCTGCTGTTGAGGTCACCATTGGAAAGAACATAAAATATGAAAATTTCATCTCTTTATGTCATCGGGTGAATGAGAGTAAGAAAATGGACATGCCAGAAAGAAGAAAGTGAAGGTCAGATAGGCTAGAATGGGACAGCATAAACATTATAGGCCTGGAATGATAATATCTTTTTTTTTCACAATTTTGGACATCTGAAGAGATAACCTTGTGCCATGAGTGTTACTATAGGTTATCATTAGCATTGCTGGAACGTGCTTGCAGGATGCTGAACAGCCATTTTTGGTAAAGTCTCTTGTTTCAGTTCGAAATAAGGTTGTAAAAACATTCTTTGCATTAATATTTATGTGGCTTTTTTCAGTTAGATTATATCTATCAGCTTAAAAGTCGCTAAAAAATAAGTTGTTTATAATTTTGGTTAAATTGCTGTTTATTAACACACAGTAGTGCCGAGGCATCAACAATGACCTCATGAAATTTTCTGTAGATCATGGGAAATTTTCCTAATATTTCCTTTTTAGCAGGTCATTTTTCAGGAAATAAAACAAAATGCTTGTTTGATCATGGGAGAAAGTGTAACAATGAAAATACCGGTGAGAGTTCTTCTGGTAAAAGTCTTTCTCAAAGATTTCTTGCTACTCCTGTGACACACAGGTTTCCAAATGATAAAAGTGATTTTGTGTAAAATGCCCCGTATCTTTAGCAGTCAGGCTTTTTGATGAAAATACATGATACTAAAAAAGTAGTATTATGTTAGTGCTTTTATCTTCAGAAAAACAGTGGAAACAATGATTTCATTAATTTTAAAGCAAACTGTTCTTAGAAAAAGACGTGTAAACTGGTTCTAAAAGCAGATCTCCATGAGCAGGAGGATCTTAAGCATAAGTAACATGAAGTTTAAAGATAATTTCACTTTATAGCTTAGCAGTTTAATTTAACAAATCTCATTGTCATTTTATGGCTGTTCCATATGCTGCATGAAATAAATTGAAACAGTGATTGTTAGAAATTGAAAGGAGTTAGAAGATCATCCTTCAACTGACTCATAGTAATCATAGGCAATGGAAAATCATATATGGAGACAGCAACCCTGATTTTGATACTGTGCTTTTCAAAATTATGTTGTGTCAGTATGACAGCGCTTACACGATCAGTTCCGTTATAGTACTTGCTTTGTGACTGTCCATTGATGCAGCCACGTAAAAAACAGTCTCTCCACATGATTCGGTTGTTCCTAAAAACTGTCATTAACTTAATACATAAGAGCACCTAGGAGTTCTCAGACTGAGATGCTTTCTCTGCCCTGGGAATACTTACCAAATGGTATCGACATGCTGCTCCAGAAGGGAGCTCCAGCGTGGACACAGGTAACATAAGTTTGCTTAGTTTGTTAAAAAAAAAAAAAAAATCCTCACGTGCAGAAAGGAGAAGCTGTTTCAGTGAAATAATTTTCACTGGCATAATGATACAGCACTGGTACTAACCACACACATTGATGTGCCCACAAAGACTTAAGATACTCCTTGTGTGGGACTAAAGATTTCTTTGTTCGCAAATCAGCCAATTTTGGAAAAATCCATATAAGCATAACTATCAGATTTCTTAGCTACAGGGAAAGGTTGTGTTTTTTCTTCGAACTTTTATATTCCACTCCTCGTTTAGTAGTTTGGTGACTGCTTTTTTCTGTTATGTCTGAACAGTTCCACAGGTTCAAAGAAAGGTAGTATCATCTGTGGAAGAAAAATTAATTGAGGTCTGTTAAAGACTAGGACGCTATCTGATTTTAGTCCTTGTGTTACTAACTGATAGAGACAATGAAAATTTTCTGAGAAATCTTAACATATTTTTTCCTTGTTTTTTTTCTTTTTTTTTCCTTTTTCTTTTTTGTGTTTTTTTTTTTGGTTTGTTTGTTTTGTTTTGTTTGTTTGTTTGTTTGTTTGTTGTGGGTTTGTTTAGGCTTGATTTTGGTTTTGTTCTTCTTTAACATCTCCTAATGACCAGTGTCAGAGATCTGGAGACCTTCCATTGCACCAGGAACCACTATTCTAATGTGGTTCCAATAAGTTTTCAACAGACGAGTTAAGCACCTTCTGGTTAGGTTCAGCGATGTCTCAACATTGGTACCCGAGCACCTGAAACATGAACTGTGTGCCTCACCCTGTCATTAAGGTTCAGTGTTTCAGAGGATGTTCCGAGAAAATGTACATGTGCTTAGAACCAGTGAACAATAGTAACAGGTAAAAAAGCATTGATACTGATTAATACTGTGTCTGATTCCCTCTTGTACCCCAGGTCTTGTTTTCCTGATTTAGGTAGGATTGCACACAGACATGGTTGTATTTCTCCATGGACTGCATGTGATTTTAAGGCAATTTATGCTCCTGTTGTACTTGTATAGTGTCAGTTGACATCATGTGGGTTGATGCCTTGACTTGTTAAAAAAAAATAGCTTATTTAATATATAATATAATGTACTTTTATATTTGATATATTTATATAAGATATATAAAAGTATATTTGCAGACAACCTTGATGAGAAAGGCTTACTGGGGGAAAAAGCTTTATGTGGCTTTTTGTAATCGTACTTTTAAGTATAAAATTAATTAAATATCTTTTTAATGTCAAAATTCTGTTTTGTTTGCAGTTTTTAAAACTTCAGCAAATTTCCTTTCTAAAAAAGGAAATCAAGGTCTCATTCTCTGTACACTTATATGAAATTATAAAGTTTTGAATACTAGTGTGTATTTAAAATGTAAATACTACACAGTGAGAATAATTTAAATCTTATTTGGCAGAAGAGTTTTATTTTAAATGATTGCTTCTAAAATTAGATAACACACATTAATATTTTTTTTTCCAGAGGTAAGCAAATTCCTAAATACTTGATTTAATGATGCAATTCATGTAAAGGAATAAGTACCTATAATTAACCATCTTCTTGTAACACTAACTGTTGACAAAAATCTTAAAAGAAATAGCAGTGGTTTTGAGACCATATTTACCTGTGCTGTAAGCAAACAGGATGAAAATATTTTTATTCAATCAAAACCAGTTTTACTCCTAATTCTATGTTTACTCTCTTGGGCTAAAAGGATTAAATAAAATGAACAGACTTATCATGATTCGTACCTACAGGGAGGGCCACTGAAACATATCCACCTAATCCCCTTATCAGTGTTGGGACAAATTACCAAAATATCTGGTCTTGAGAAGGCTCTATCCTATTCTTAGCTTGTAGTTTATTGGCTTGCAGAGAGATTCCCATGTCAAAGATGGGTGTAAAAACTGGTTTGTAATTGAAGCAGACTAGCACAGACTAACAGCAGCAGCCCCTTTTACAATGCACAGTGATGTCATCTGTTGGGTATGTCAGAATGAGGCATATCAGCACACCACAGGAAAGGCCTTTGACCATGTCCCAGGAGTCAAGGTGTGTGAACAAGGCGTTTAGTTTCATGGTCCCAAGAGCAGTTTAAGAAGATACATCTTTTGTCAAGTTTGGAATTGGTATTCACGGCTGGGCTATCCCATCAGGAACCTGAGTGGGCCACAGGCAGAGAGACTTTCATGGAGACAATTCCTTTCTCCTGGTGCTCCTGATGAGGTCCTGTGATGATGGGGAGATACTTGTTTCAGTGCACTTCACAGTCATGTTCAGGAAGAGTCTTAAGATTTTCGCATCAATTTTATGGAAGTGTTTTACAGACCACCCACATATTCATAAGTTTTAAAAGTTTTCATGTATTTTAGCATTTATTGTTGTTACTGAATTTGATTTCTGAAAGTAGTGCAGCTTTAAAATGTGGTCACTCAGTAGGTGCACTTTGAGTTGTTTACCTCATGGTTTTTAAGCATAAAACAAAAATACCTATAATTCTTAATATAATTAAATAGGTAAAATAGGCTGTTCAAAATGATCTGCTTATTTTGATGATTTTGGTTTTTTTTTAAGTAGTATAGTCATAGTTTTGGAAACAATTTACCTTTTTTTTGTTTTTCTGACATTCAAGATGCAACACTTTTTCTGCACTTTGATTCTTAAGATTGTCCTTGCATTCTGTAATTGTAGTTGATGCAGTTTTCATATTTGACTTGTTATTATTTAGTACTGGATTTTAAAGAAACAAAAGGCACAAAGGGAAACCTCTCATGGATGATACATCTTGAGGGCATTTTTAGAAGAAGTATACTTTTTTGTGCTTGCAACTTAGAAGCACAAGGACTGTGCAGACTACTGTTTATCTCTGAACTTAGTGTGCCCTTTTTTTTTGTTTTTTCCCTTTTTTTTTTTAGTGTCAATTCAAGCTAACAGACTCAGTTCCCAAAGGTTTGTATGACACTGCTTTAATCTATTGCTGTTGGTCAGAATGAGACATCTTGTAGGAATTTAGGGTACATTGCATAACATCTATAAGAGAACAAAATGCAAATCACTCAATAAAGTAAAAAAATCAAATAAATACTTCCTCCACATCCTGAGAAAAGTATTGTAGGCAGAATTAAATCACAAAATACAGCCAGTGGTTGATATGCAGAATGGTCTTTCAACACTGATTTCTTGTTGCAAATTGATACGGGTTAGTAGTGTTCAGGTTTGAGGGTTTTTTAATTAATATACAAAGCAGATTATATTTTCAATAAAAATCTTTACCTCCCAAAAGATGACACTTCAAGGAAAATCAATCTCCCCATATAGAGAAAAAATTAAAAGTTTGTTCAAAGTTACTAATTTTAAAAAGTTGCTGTTTTGGTTTCTTTTTAAACTGGAGGTCATTAATTTTGTCACAGCTTGTAATGCACTGAAAGATTTTACTTATTTTCTGATTTCTTCCCTCTCATTCTCCTTTTCTGCTCTTTCTGTCCTCTTTTCTGATATTCTCTTGTCTTCTTTTGTCAAAAGTGGTCAAGTTTCAAGATATTAAAGAGCAGTTAAACAGACATACTTCATCTGTATAAAATAGAGAGCCTAGTGCCACTTCATAGGCAAGTTTGTTGTTTGGTTAGTGTCATGAAAATAGAAAGTAATATGATCAAAGTATTTGACACTGAAACACCTGTAAAGAGCTCAGTCTCACTGAATCCCATTACAGTGGTAGAAAGAACTAAATTTTAATTTGTGTTAAACCTTACATCCCCTATCAGCTGTAAGAATGTGAATGGAGTAACTAATATACACAAAAATAAAATTCAAGTACTAGTGAGAATCACTTTGCACTTCAATAAAATAGCATCAATCTTATTGTTGGCTCTGTATTAAACCCAGATCTGCCTAAACCTAGTCTATACTATTTCTTTAACTGAAACTATGTAAAATATTAACCATTGCTTTTTAAAAAAAAGCGCGCCCGACCGCAACAGAAATACTAGAAAGATTTATTTGTAGGAAATTAGGAAATTATATAGAGTTACATTGTTTCTGGATTTTTCTTTTTTGTTTGCTTGGTTTGGTTTTCATGTAAGTATCCACACAAACAGAAATAAAATGATTTTGGATATTCAGTTGTGCTTTTTGCAGCTGAAATCCTCGCAATAACTCTACCAGCCCTAGCTAATTTCATAAACAGGATTATGATTCTAGATGCCTCTAGAGTGGATCAGCTCCTTGAAAACAAAACTCTGTTTTCTTTCAAGTATTGTGATGGCACAAACAAGAAAGAAAAGATCTGCTTTCTCAGCACAGCCGACTCTGAAATTCTTTTCAGCGTTTTCTGTGATGTCAATGGGTCCTTATGAAGTCGTTAGTGTATGTTATGTATTATAAAACAACTGCTGACTGCTGAAGGAGCAAAGTGACATGTTCACCTTTGATTGTGGTAGTTGATTATATTCTCTGCTTTAGCTAATTAAGCACCAAGGACCAGATCTTAAGTTGGGTGGTGCCATATTCACTAACTACTTTATTAAAAAGCACAAGATTGTTTGAGAATTGAGGCAGTACTTACTCTGACTGAGGATGGTACAGTCTGGCCTCAAGGAAATTTATTTTAGCTCTAGCATGACTATATTTAAATGTTAATCCTGCAAATTCAGCCCTCATTTTGTGAGAGTAATTCAACCTGTGAAGAGGAAGGACTAGTGTTACATTAATTTGAAATAGTTTTTCTTCTTGAAATATGGATTATATAAAATGCTTTTATCTATCTCTAAGTCATGAAAAAAATCCTGTGATTTTTTTGTCTGTTGTTTTTTTTTCTTTTTTTCAGCATAGAACAGTGTCTTAAAGACCTGCAATCAGAAGTAAATGAAATATGTACCGATGAAGTACTAGAAAGCACAACTGACTGCCTTCAGTGGCTAAACAACTGCAATTTTAGTTCTCTCAGACCTTCTTCTACACACCCTGGAGAGCTGATGGAGTTCCTTAGGACTCTGGTAAAAATTGTTTACTCAAGACTTTAATGTTTGTCAAAGTTGGTTATGTGATGGGGGGTGCTGGTGGTGTTTGAGGTTAATTAGTTCTCTCATTTCAGTCTTCACTGTGGTGAGGATAGGTCAGAAATTTTATTACAAGGCTTAGTGGTGCTTTTATGCCCACAGCAGGGGGTTATGTTTCCTTTTGATCATGCCTTAAACAGGCAAACTGGGGATAAAATCTTTTCACTGATGCTACCACATGTTCAGCACTGCTAGGACTGTTTTAGAAACACGTGTTGGTAAAAAAACATCTGAAGTTGCTGTCTGCACTGAGGCTGTTACTTCTACTGCTTGTTCTTCATTTGAATTTAAGTCATCTGATACAGGTTATTGTCCTTTATGCATTATTGAAGCATTAACTTCCTAGCTACCTTTTTCTAATCAGAAACATGGGAGCTACATGCATTGTCCTAGCACATTGTACAACTAGACATTACCAGAAATCAATTTCACTTCCATGAAAAATTCCATTGGTTTAGAAGGCATTTTTCTCCAGAATTTTTATTAAAAGGTAACCTTAGAATAGACATGTGGAAATGGAAGTCTAGAAAATGGAACTGGCTGGTGACACAGTATCCAGTGGGTCATTCTTAGTCATTTCCCTGTCATGGTTTAGTTCTAGGGCACAAACACCTTTAGGCTGAGTTTGGCTGTTTTGGCAGAGGAAAACTGCCGTGGAGTAATGTTCTCCTTTGGGACTATCTCCTGGCTAGAGCTCAAGCTTCATCAAATGACCAGACTTTCAAAGCTGGTTGTTGATCTTTCAGTCACCCTTGAATCCACTGGATATTAAGCTGTGTCAAGTGAGGAAGTCAGCTCTAGAAATAGCAGGTCTGTAACGTTCATGTGGTGAAGAAGTGACTTTGTCCCCGTCCAACTCAGATGATCAGTACGGATGTTGCTGTTAATCACCCCACTCAAGGCTCTCAGAGATTTCTACATGTTATACTAAATCTAGATGAAATGAGAGGATCCCGGAAGATGCTGACTGATGAAGCCTTTCATTGTTCCTCTTAGTCCAGTTAGATCCTCACTTAAACCCCCTCAGAAGAGGGCATGGCCATCCATTATGACTTGTGTCCATTCCCTGCCTTCTTCCTTCTCCAGGGTCTGTTCCAGCCATATACCTGAACACCAGGTGGCGGCATTTGTTTGGGAAACACCAAAATGTCCCCATCTCTGAAATACTTCGGGTCTATCTTATTCAAAATGTGCTTTTTAGCTCTTCAGCTTCCCAGGAGCACAGGGACAGTCTGGCTACAAGCTTCTGAGTCCAGTTAAGCCTTGAGAATGGCTCAGTGGTGGGCTGCTGAACAAGCAGCAAAGTGTGAGAAGCCTTAAAGACTTAATTCTTCACAGTTTATCAGGAAAACATCTGCGGAGCTCAGGAACTGGGACATTGCTGCTTCATGGCTTCTCAGATAATCCAGCCTGTTGTGTAGCTGAGAGTACAGATGGAAAGTGTGTGTGTGTGTTAGCATAGACAACCCTGTAAGGAGTTGCGCTTGTAGTAGATAACGTTTAGCTCCATAAACAGATTGACAGTGGGCTATTTTCAGTAATATTCAGCATTAATGCAGTTATTACAATCTGACGTTTCTTAAATGTATATCTGTCCACTGACCTAATTACTCAGTTGCCTTAATTTCTCACTTTTAATTAGGTATCCTATAACACATCTTCAGTAACATTATCTTTCCTTCTGCTTCAGGACAATATCCTTATTCACTGTTACCCTTATTATGCGTGTTTATTTTGTTACGGATTTTGTTTATCTTTTAACCTGTTGGAACAGCTGAAAAATCTGCAAAGTTCTGTATGTGCCTTGGCTGATGTGCTGTATTTAGGTTTGTTTTTAGCGTTCTGTTCTCATCCATTTGTGAACTCCCACAGAAATAGTGAGAGGTTCTTCCCGAAGCCTGAAAATATTAATTATGTGAAATTTTGTCATTCTGTGTATTGTTTTGTAGTTCTGTATATTTAAAAGTTGAGTATATACATAAGCACATCTTCATTAAATGCTGTTCTTGCTAAACTAATGACAAAATCTTTTTTTTTAACAAAGTCTGTATCTTATTGGACTTGTTTATTTATCCGAGGGATACTAGTTTATAGCAGGTAGTAGTCCAGTTTGTAGGCTGCAAATGTTTTCCTTTATATTGTTGTCACTAACTTTCTGTGCTCATACGAGAACTTTTCATGCTTCTCTAAAGCCTTTGGATACTAATATGGACCTTTTTTCTTTTGAATAGTTTTGGCATCATCTTTTAAAGTATTTTTACAAATTAATTTTCAAATGGAAAAGCCTGTGTCAATATAGGCAATGTTCAAAGAGACTTGATGACACTGTGTTTTCAGAGCTTCAAAGTTCACTTCAGGGGCTCTTTTTCTGAGTAACAAACACCAAGTCTAAGATGGCATCTGCAAGATCCCTGTTTTTAATGCTTGAGTTTAAATCGCAAAGGGCTTGAAACAATACTTACATTCTTACCGGCTTTTATGAATAAAAATGTTTCTGCTTAACCTTAAAAAACAGCAGCAGGGATTTGCTTGGAAGACATTTTGGATTCATCATCCAGAGGCATCAGTTACCTTCCCTGTTTTGACAGCTTCTCCTGTTTTGTTCATTTCAGAAGATGCTATTTGAGCATGATTCATAAAAAAAAAAATTAAACTCCTGAAGTCTTCCTGTGGAGACTCAACTCATCAACACAGTGGTTAGTGATTAGGGTTTGAGTTTACACATTGAGACATATTCTCTTCGGGGACATGAGACTTTATCGAATACTTGGGTACATAATAAAAGGAAAATCAGATTTGCCTTACTTATATACATATAGATATGTATGATTTAAGATTTTAACTAGTTATACATATTTCTGTCACGCACGCATGGTTTCATAGGATGATATTTGACCGATAATTTGCTTTATTATCTGTCTTCCACATGTGTTTCCTGCTTGTAAGTAAAAAAAAGTCATAGGAAGCATTCTGAAATAAAGATGTAAAATGGAAGAGAAATAGGCAGTCTGTTATTTTTAAGAGTTTCCTTTATAGGAAGCAATCATGCTCTCTGTCCTTTGTTCAGAATTAGCTGCTGTGACGCAAGGCTTTTATTTTTTTATTTTTCATCATGGAGCACTCCAGAGTAAAGGGCAATAAGGAGGTTAAACTTGTGTCTTCTCCCATAACAGTACAAGAGTTTTGAATCATCCAGAACAAAGAATACAAGTTCTGATATTGAAAATTTTAGAAACTGAAAAGTATGAGAAAAAAAAAAGCAGCCCACTAACATTTTTGTTCTGAATTTGGTCTTTTTTATATTTTTATGAATTATGTACCGATAAAAGCTTGCTACAGTAGGAAAAGTGAACATTTTGTATTGGAAATTATACTTAAGCAGCGGGATACTCAAAATTGATTTTTTTCTCTCTCTTTCAAAATGGGAAAAGAAATAAAACTCGCCATTTCCTCAAATAATTCAGGTTAAAGAAATGAGTAGTTCTGAAGGTGGGAGGTTGCCAACAGTTTCTTTACCAGCCTTGCTTTATAGGATAGGGCATGGCTGGGAGACCCAGGTGAAGGTAATGAGTGGAGACAACTACCCTGACGTGATTTGCCACAATGCTTTCCTCTGTTGGAGAGGAGGGATAGGAGGTGGGGGAGAGGGCTGCTAGATCCTGATTCACCTAAGGTTTGCCTACTTGGTTCCCGAAACCCAGAAATACAAGAGTACCACCAGTTTCACTCAGTTTTCTTGTGACTGTGATGGGGTCAACTCTAATGCAGCTGGAGGACTGAGAGCAGGTACAAAATGGGCCTCGGACTGTGGCCAGAGCCAACCTGCCGTAGGAAAAATGTTGAGGATGTGGGAATTGAGTTTGTAATACTAGGTAAGTTTTTTGTCTCTGATAAAGAGATTTTGGTGTCCAGTGACCATGGGACTTTGGGGTTGTTTTCTACTCGTATATTGGACACACCTTGTTCATCCAAATGAGATTTATGAGGTGTGTAATTAGGAAAGCTGCAGAGTGCTGTTTAAATTTGTGTCATTCTGGGTCAAGTAGAAAGCGTTGCGCTGTGACAAGAGGACCTGCTACTTCCTGCATGGCCTCTTGAACCTGAAGCAGCTCTAAGGTCACAGATTCTAGCCCTGGACCAAGAGGGAGCCCTTCAGGCTCAGATGGAGTAGGAGCAGCACGCACACCCATGTGGTTTCACCCGCTGCGTTAACTGGCTTCCTTCTTCTCCAACCCATACAGCTGAGATGCATTTATGTTGTTAATATATCAGCCTGCATCTTGACTTGACAGGATACACAGCTTCTTCCTCTTCTGCTGCTGTGTGATCTAAGCCTGTTCAATTCTTAACAAGTTTTCAAATTTAGTTCTTTAAGGGAGTCCTGGGAAGATTTTATTCTTCAAATGGCCTTTTTGATGGTTGCCTGCTGAGCCAGGACGTAGAAAACAAAAATGTTTCGTTTTATAAATTCCTGGTTTGGTTTTATGAGCGAAACCTGACCTTTTCTGTGTAAATCTGAAGTAATTTTTCATGCCATTTTCTTTCAAAGATGTATACATGGACCACAACAAACATGCTGCCAAGGCTTACCTAATGACCTTTCCAAAGCGTTCCTTTCAATTGTGGGTTAGAATTGGTTGCAAAGAGAGGTTGAAAATGTAAGAACAATTGGAAGAGGAATGTGAGTTATTGGAGCAGGTAGACAAGGAGACGAATTGGTGCATAAATCCATGAGAAAACAGGCTTTTTTACTAAAAAACTTGTTTGGTGTGAGGGTGTGGGAGCCTGACCCAGGCTGCCCAGAGAGGTTGTGGAGTCTCCTTCTCTGGAGAGATTCCAAAGGTGCCTGGACACGATCCTGGGTCCCCTGCTCCGGGTGAGCTGCTGGAGCAGGGGGTTGGATGAGATGATCTCCAGAGGCCCCTTCCAGCCCTCACCATGCTGGGGTTCTGTGATTCTGTGATTTCTGTTTTTTGTATAGAAATTTATTTCAGTCTTTTACTTGCTGGTAAGATAATCAGAATTGGAACTGCTACTGTAGCATGAAGCTCTTCATTTTGTGAATGAGAACCAACAAAACATCTCTAAAATACTGTCTGATTTATCTTTGTTAGCAAAGCTTGCTGAAGAATGAGCAAAATCAAGAAGAAATGATACTTCACTTCCTTCTGGATCTCTCTAGTCAGTGCGGCGTTTCATTTCCCTGTACTCCAAGTGGGACATCTTTTGAATTGACATCGTCCCTTCATGCCATTGAGGATGATTCAACAATGGATGTGAAATCTCTCTGGGATGATGTGAGGTTGCATCTGCGACGATTTTTAGTAAACAAACTGCAAAGTCAAGAAGAAACCAGTACTACTGCCTTACAACAACAAATGGACTTTAAAACTCAGTGCATACAGCAGCTTTTGTTTCTTTATCCTGAATCAGAAGTTTTAACAAAGTATCAAAACATGCAGAATAAACTGGTCAGCGATCTGCTACAGAACTGTATTTTGTCGAGTTGTGGTGAAACAAATTTTGATAAGGTGGTTCATGGCTACCAAAGTTCCGTACCCACATTGTGCACAATGATAAAAGAGGATTTGTACATACTAAGTGGAACTATTGATCCTTCTTCATCACTGAAGTTCATTAATGAAACTTACCTGGATACCATCACTGAAGAAATGACAGTTCTTCTTGAAAGACTTTGTGAGCTGCAGTTCAAAGAAAATGCTCTACATATAGTTAAGGCAAACAAGATTTCGAAGAAGCATAGAGGAACATTTCATGCTGTGGGTTAGTAGACTTATTTTACGTTCAATGTATTTAGATATTATTTTAATTATAGTACTTTTTTTCAATATACTTTATTATTTCCTATGGAGAGGGATATTATTAATTACAGCGTTATGTTCTTAAATATAGAAACCCCATTATAATTCACTGGATAACATGGTCATGTAATAGTAATTTTTTTCAGTCTGACTTATTCCAGCTGCTGAAATATATAATCAAATAAGAACTATTTAATCCAAATTCAAACAAAACAAAAGAAAACAAAAGCTCTTCAGTCTTCTACCCCCACTTTTTAAAATTGCCTTAAATTTAAAGGAGATTATAGGAAAGTCCATGCAATAATATGACCATGAAGTAGACACAGATTCATATATCAGAGCTGATGCAAAAGATTACTATGCAGATTGTTATTCTGGGAAAAAAAAAAAAAAATCTAAGTTTTCTAGTCTTGTGAAAGTATGATGTTAGAATTAATGCTAGTCATTTCTTCTTGTTGCAAGGAATTTAAGACAGGAAAGGAATCTGTTGTTGGTGTGTGATTTTCTGTACTTCCTTTTTACAGTTGGTGAGCCTGACATGCTAATTTCCAAAGGGAGGAATCAGAGCTTTAAAAAAAAAGTTGTACAGAACGGAAACTTTCATAACGTAATTGCATGATTGCATGTAATTGCTTTTTCAGTGCAGAGTTTTGAGCACTCCTCTGTGCAAGAGCTGTTTGTTTAAAACATAGCCTTCCATAAAGGCGGGGTAGTTTGCAGACAGAAAGTATTAAAAGTTTAGAATCGTCTGAAAAATACAGAAACAGGAGAGGGATCTTTGGGTTCTACAACATACACAAAGGATGAGTGAGGTGACGATTTGCCAGATCTACGCAGATGAAAAACTTGTGAGTTTTAAAATCAGGATACGTGTTAATATAATTCAACTAGAAATTCCATTGCAGAAATAATTTTTCGACAGGAGCTGAAGTATGGAGGAATATGTGGAATGTATGGAAGATAAGGTAACAGAAAAGGCATGCAGACAAATAACGTGAAAGAATAAGAAGTTCAACATTAAGCTGGTGTGTTAGTGGGATGGAGTGTTGGTGAGAAACAAAGAGAAGTGTTGTCAGAGAAATGTTGAGTCATGAAACAGATGACAAACCTATCTTTGAGTTACCTGGTGGGATGGGAGTCAGTGAAAGGATTAACTGACCAAAAAATGACCTGTAGGGAACTGTAAGTTTGTAACTTAATTTTTCTTTCAGTCTTAAAAGAGTTCACAAAGATGGGGAAGTTTGGTTGTTCCATTTTTCATCTAAGACGTGGAGGTTAAACTAACAATAAGGCTGGCTTTATAAAAAACCCATATGTCAACTGCTTCTGTATTACAAGAAGGAAGGCAACGGTTCTTAATTCTATTGTAGTAGTAATTCCTCTGCTCAAATTTTCATTGCCATAAGATGTGTCTTTACATGTTTTTGTGCCAGCACATCTATCAGGACAGATTTCCACTGCAGAGTTCTATTGTATATTTGAAAGAACAGAGGAAGATGAAAATATCCAAAGCAAATCTTGAGACCTCTTTGCAAATTTTAAAACATTTGCTGTCATTAATAATAATTTTAAAATCTCCATGATTCATAAATCTCAGAAGATTTTTATTTTTATTCAAAATGTATTAAAGGTCAGACTTGCAGGCTCAGCAGCTGTCGCCTTAGCACCACATAAAATCTGTTTAGAAGTGGTGTTTGTTAAAATCATTTAATCCTCAAAATTAACTTTCTTCACGGCTTCTGTCATGCTTGTGTCTTCATCTCTTCACTGCATAGTACTTCATATTATTTTCCTTCAAGAGGCTGGTGTGGGAGGCCAGTGCTCGTTCACCTTCAGTCTCTCTTGCTC
The DNA here is from genome assembly GCA_032159205.1 of Eurystomus glaucurus suahelicus. NCBI lineage: Eukaryota > Metazoa > Chordata > Aves > Coraciiformes > Coraciidae > Eurystomus > Eurystomus glaucurus. Next base: position 14,091 of record JAVFHW010084312.1, on the reverse strand, counting down.
GTTTTCTGCAGATTCAGACTGTTCTAGATGATCTGTGTCAGCCAAACAATAAAGCAACAACAGAGAAGTCAGCAGGCTAGAGCAAAATAGGGCTTCATATGAGGTGACGTTGGGTTTTGTTTTTATTTTATGGACATGTCGTGGCTTACTGTTTGATATAATTAATCAATTAAAAAAAATATATATATACTTGTATCATTACCAGAGCAATCACTATTGAATGGTTTATTGCATGCGAGCTCATATGTGACGAGTCTTTTCTGGTATGAGATTTCTCTCTCATAAATGTTTGAATATACTACATTTGTACCACACTAAGTCAGAAAAAGGCAATTCTCCTTTGGAATTAAAGCATTCACAAGGCAGTTCACACTGAATTAGCTATTCTGGAAAAAACCCTACAGAATAACTATTTTGGGGGGTTTATAATAGACAGGTTCTTAGTGTCAAGTGTCTTTTCCTTGCTTAGAACTCAAGTTAAATTCTGATACCTTTGCTCCCCTCACACAATGGAGTGCGGAAGTCTGTATTTATACCTAGGTTAAATTAAAAGACAGCTTTAATAAGTTGCCTTGACAGTGATACCCAGTTTGCTGAGTATCAAAAAAGAGCGTGCTGGAGTGTGGACGGAAGGAGAAATTTAGGTGAAAGACAGTTACACCAGTGTGTTTCTTATTTTTTTATGTGTGTTGCCTCTGCCTCTGGGAATCACCAAACCAGTGCATTTCAGAACAGCGAAATAACCTAGGGCATTTAGTTGGGATTGTTAGAGGTGAAAAAGGGGGTTGTGTTTTCTTAGCCACCCCTCAGGGTAATGTGGTTTTTGGTGTGTTGTTGTTTTGTTGTTTTTGTTTTTTTTTCATAAGAACTGATGTGACTGATCCTACTGTATAGGAGAGGAAAGAAAAAACAAACAGAAAATAATGAAACAATGCTAGGACCTCACAAAACTTTATGTAGTTGACCTACTTCTGTCAGGAAAATATAGGTAGTCTGTAACAAGCTTTAACAGTTATAAATCTTTAAAATATTTCATATGTAACAATCTATTTGTGAAATAAGGAATTAATATTTTTGTTTTCCTACTGTATTAGAACCATTATTTGTCAAGTACTGTAATGAGATTATATCCATTTATCAGGATGGAGGATGAGCATGGTTTGAGAGAGAAGCTGGCAAAATGCTGTGTGAAAAGAGGCAAATTCTTTGGAACTTGGCATCTTTGATTGCCAGCTCTACTGGAGGCAGGTGGTTTTATGTTAGAACTTGATCCAGACAGCTGGTTTTCAGCTTATCTCTCATGATTTTTTGCTTCAATTTCCAATGCGATAGTTCTCAGAAATTATTTGCAGTAAGTCTATTAAATATGGGTTGTACTTTTACCTTTTGAACCTTTTTTGCGTTCCTTTGTTTACAAAAATTTAAGCTAGCTTAATCGGGCGTTACTAACCTATCTTAATCCTTCATCTCTTTTACGTGAAGAAACAGATACTCTTATAAGCAATATGACAGCAGCCAAAGAAAACTTAAAACCCAAGAAAGTATACACATTTTCTGTATTAGTAGAGGTTTTCTTTAGTATTAATTATATAATTTTTTAGAGAGAGAGAGTGTAAATACATGCATAGACCAATTAGCCTATTTTTAAATTTCCTGTATTTAAAACTAAACAGAGATTAGAGCCTTGAGTTTTAATTTTGTGACATATTCAAGTCCATTGGCTTAATATTTTCACTTAGTCAAAAACTTGCCAGAGACAATTAAATAGGCTCTCAAATCTAATGGCATTTGCCAATAAGTTTTATTTTTGGTTTATTCATATAATCAGTAACTTTAAAATCTCAAATGAAATTTGTTTTTAAAATTTGAGGCAATACACAGTGAGTTCATCAAAATCAGTACTTGCTTATTTTAAAGAAAACATTATTGCAAAGTAGAGGTATACTGAAGTGACACAGATTTGACAAAGTACATTTTTAGCCACAAAGTAATTAAATCACCTTCAGTGATGCGTTTTAATCATAGAATGTTTCAGGCTGGAAGGGGCCTCCAGAGGTCATCCAGTCCAACCTCCCCACTCAAGTAGGGACATCTACCTAGGTCAGGTTACTCAGAGCTTCATTGAGCCTGACCTTGAATGACTCCAGGGATGGGGCCTCCACCACCTCTCTGGGCAGCCCATTCCAGTGCTCTATGACCCTCATGTTAGAGAACTTTTTTCTAATATCCAACCTAAATCTATCTCTTCCTAGCTTAAAACCATCACTCCTTGTCCTATCACTACAAACTCTTGTGAATAGACCTTCCCCTG